>ML258105.1:0-32368 GCA_005239495.1 Nicotiana undulata | reverse complement strand
AAAAAAAAAAAAAAAAAAGAAAAAAAATTTTTATCTTTTTGTGTACGTGGGGGGGGGGGGGGGGGGGGGGGGGGGGGGGGGGGGGGGGGCTCAAGCTATTGTATCTTTCCAAAACATAAAGGATGCATTGATCTCTGCACTAGTACTTTCTTTACCAGACTCGAACCTCACCTTTGTAGTAGAAACATATGCATGTGATATAGGAATTGGGGATGTAATAATGCAACAAGTCTTGAGCAAAGTCTTATCTCCACCCGGCTATGTCTGTTTATGATAAAGAGCTATTAGCATTGGTTATGGAAGTTACAAGATAGGGCCAATATTTGATTGGTAGGCATTTTGTTGTCAAAACTGATCAAAAGGCTCTTAAATTCCTTTTGGATCAGAAGTTACATACAAGGTCACAACTTAAATGGATAACAAAATTGATGCATTTTGACTTTGAAATCAAATACAAGAAGGGCCAGGAAAACAAAGATGTAGATGCACTTTCTAGAATTACAGCAATTGAGATTATTTCTCTCACACTTTCAACAGTGAGGACCCATATCTTGCAATCCATCAGAGATAGCTAGAATGTTGATCCAACAGTAAATGATATCATTTAGAAACTGAAGAATTTAGTAGAGGAGGTGAATGTATATTCATATACTAACCAACAGTTGATGAAGAATGGAAGTTTAGTTGTAGGAGCTAAATCTTCTCTAACGAAGGAGATTCTTCACCACTGGTATGACTCTGAAAGGTGGTCACTCTGGTATTGACCAAACTTATAGGAGATTGACCTCTCTTTTTTTACTAGAAGGGAATGAAGGCATATGTGGAGGATTATCTTAAAAGGTGTGATGTTTGTCAAAGGAGAAAGTATGACAAATCAGCATATCCTGGTTTGTTACAACCTCTCCAAATTCCATCTTTATCTTGGAGTTGCATTAGCATGGACTTCATTGAAGGTTTACATATGTCCAAGGGAAAATAAGTCATATGGGTAGTAGTATATAGATTGACTAAGTATGCCCATTTTGTTGCTTTGTCACATCCCTATTGTGCTATGGATATTGCCAAACGCTTCATGGTTCATATATATTAAGTTACATGGCATGCCAGAAAACATTGTTTGTGACAAGGATCCAGTCTTTACTAGTAAATTATGGCAATAACTGTTTGCAATTCAAAGAGTGAACTTAAATACATCTACTGCTTACCATCCTCAATCCGATGGTCAAACTGAGGTAAGCAATATGTGACTATAGATATATCTGAGGTGCTATTGTTCTGATTCTCCCAACGATTGGGTTTAGTACTTAACCCTCATAGAATGATGGTACAATACCACCTTTAACCCTTCCATCCAAACAACTTCATATGAAGCTTTGTAAGGGCAACCTCCACCTTTGCACATACCATATATCCAGGGTGATTCAGATGTAGTAGAAGTGGATAGGAGTTTGACAACAAGGGAGGTGAAACTACATTGCTGAAATTCCACTTGGGAACATCTCAATAGAGGATGGTCAATCAAGCTAACAAAAGTATAACTGATAGACAATTCGAGGTAGGAGATTGAGTCAACTTGAATATACAACCATACAGACAAATATCTTTATCAAGCAGGCATTTTAATAAACTCACTTCTAAATATTATGGTCCCTACCAAATCCTCCAAAAGATTGGTAATGTCCCTTACAAACCAGCTTTACCATATAAGTTACCCTTGCATCCAACCTTCCATGATTCCCTCCCTAAGAGCTATGAAATTTCAAACTCTATAAATCACCCCCCAGTCCTGGATTTGTCCGGTACCTACTGTCCATACCAATAAAAGGTGTTAGAGCGACAAATGATACAAAAAGAAAACAAAGAAGTGGTCCAGGTTTTAATCGAGTGGGAGAATTTACTTGGAGACCAAGCAACATGGGAAGACTCTAATGAATTGAAAGTAAGATTTCCAACCTTCATTCCTTGAAGTCAAGGAAGTTTTTTAGGGGAGAGTACTGATATGACCTGAGAAGTATGTGAGTTGTGCACAACTGTGGGAAGTAGTACTTTACGCTTTAGTAGTAGTAAGAAATAAATGGTTAAGTTAGTTGTATAGTTTTGGGATATAGACAATTTGGTTTCTTACTTATTTACACTTAAGTCTATTAGTTGTATTACCTTACACTCGAGTCTATCTTCCTAATGGGGTGGTATATTTATGATAATGGAGTTCAATGAGATTTATGGAAAAAAATGCTATTTCTTTCTCTTACCAATTCTCTTTAATTTTCCTTTTATTCGTGAGTTACATCAACTAGCGTCGTAATTGATCTGTATTTAATAAAAATCACATCTTCCAAAAATAATGTTACAAGAAATAACAAATATCATGCAAGAGAATTCAACTGTCTAGGGTTAGCTTTTAGGAGATACATGTGGTTTGGGGATAACATTCTAGGACTCACTTATCCGAACATTTCTAGAGTTTATTGTTACAAATATTTAATAATTCAAAAAATTCGGAGAACAAAAGCATGGAATGTCATTTGGGATCTTCGATTTAGGAGGAAGATTAGGAGTTAGAGGAATTTCAGAGGTTGCTTCAAATAATTTACAAACAAATAATTTCATTCGAGAGTCTGGATTCTGGGAGATAGGACTTATGGAATGATGTACGCTTCCCAGTGAATTCTTATAATAGTATTCACCATTTTACTTCCTATAAAAAAATTCTTCTTATAGTAAGTTGCTCGCAAGAAATCAATTAGTCTTCCTGCAATTATTAGTTTGGATCCCAAGGGCACTTGGAGATCTTGTCCAATTTCACTCCTTATTTGAGGATATGAAAACAGTCGATACAATAATAATACCCAACATAGTCGAGATCGAATTCCACAGGGAGCTATGCGAATGGGTGCTAGTAATATATATTTTAGTGCGTGGACATGTATATCTTAATTTGCACTTCAGGAATATTGTTTTTTTTGGAAATCTGAGTTAGATGAAAATCTGTGGTCCGCACTTTAAGCTTGCGTATTTTTGTTCTTGAGTTCATATCACTCCTTCTTGAGTTGGATTTCATCTTTGAGGCTCATTTTCCACAATTACTATAATTAAGCATAGTTCATCTGTTTTTGGGAACACAATTAAATACTTTTGGACTAAAATAAAAGCAAAAAAGTGCTAATAAGTAGTCAAAATGCCTACTTATCAACTCCCTCAAACTTAAATTTTTGCTTGTCCTTAAGCAAATAAGGTAATTCCAACCTCCACAAGTTAAGAGCTATTTCGGCTAATTAAAAATGCATCAATCACACATCACTTTGGACAAACAATTACGCACAACACTTATGTATTATTAACAAGGCAACAGGTTGAACGTTTAAGCACAAATAGTTCTAATGTGGCACTTGAGCATCAAGAGTTGACTTTATTCATCAAGGAAGCTCGCTCTTTCATGTAGGTCATTGTGGATCCCAAACTCCTCCTCCTCTACTTTATGTTTTCATATCTCACTTAAGAATGTAGCACTCAATTCAAAGGCTGTTGAAAGGTTCGCTCATCTCTCTCAAAATAATGTCACAAGTACCTCTTTAAGTACCATAGGCTTGCCCCTCATGTAAATCACCACTAATGTAAGATCACTCGACTTGATATCTTGTAGGGCATTTTCAGAATGCAGTGAAGGCTTTTGGACTAAGGTTGGATATGCTATGATAGAATGGGTTCGTCTTTCCTTAAGCATTTTATTTTCTCTTACCGACTCATGTTTTTCCAACTCTTTGAGGAATATTCTTTTCCATAAGGGAAGTAGAGAGACTTAACATTACTCTTTCTTGGTCATGACATTCATTTTCTTCTTTTTTGCTTTCTCCATGCTTTGCATCATTATATTCTTTGAAATCCCTTCAACTCTGCAACTTATTCACTTTCTTATTGCATTTTCTTTTTGTTCTTTCTTTCTTTTTCTTGCCTTTCATTCTCTTCTTTTTTTCTCTTTTTGTGCCTTGATACCTTTTTCAAACTCCTAGTCTCTCCCCCTAACTTACGTTTTTAGCCAATTTTTTTACAAGAGTGTTAAGAAAAGCTCAAGTGTCAAGAGAGGGTCACGACAGAACGGGTAAAGGCTTATAACATGGTGATCAATTGAGAAAGGTTTTAGGCTCAAATGGGTTGACTAGGGATAATAACATTGATGGGTCATGAAATATTTCAAGTGGGTCAATGAGAGCCTACAATCGCTTGTCAAGCCAAGCAAACTTAAAATTTCACCTAGAAACACATTCAGGAAAAGTTCTAGACCATTTGCACAAGTACTTTGACTTCCAACAAAAACATCTCATCTATCACACAACTGAATTGTTAAAAACGATAGAGTCGAGGGCCCATAACGACCATATTTAAGATTGAAAATCACTATGGCTCGACTAAACCACTTGATGATTGCCTAAGTCAACAAAAGAGTCACAAGGTCACTAACTAGAGCTATTTCTTTCCAAAAAACCTTATTTTAACCATACGCATGTAGTTAAGTGTGTTGGTACCAAGTGAAAAATGTTTGATTCTTCGAGCTTGACTCAATTAGGTCTTTTTATTCATTACTACTAGTATTCTTACCTAAACACCAAAAACATACTCAATCCCTTAAGAAGGTTATCACGCCATCTATCGTTGGGACGAGTCACCCGGTTCACACAAAAGGTATCTTTAGAAAGAACCGTGACATTAAGAAAACCAAAGGCTTATTGGTCACTAAAAACATTAAAAAAAAGTTACAAAATTAAAAAGAAGCTACTAAATTAAACATAGACTAATAAGAAAACAGAATAAAGAAGCTAAAAATCAAACTACTGAAAGCATAACAAATAAGCATAATGTGAGAGGAAAAGAGAGAATATATATATGTAACGACCTGACCGGTCGTTTTGAGAATTTAAGCTCCATTCGGTGGCATAAGGTCTTGAACAACTTCACATTGTGTATATTGACCTGCGTGAATGGTTGGATTCAGTTACCGGATGACTCGAAGTCGAATTGGAAGAAGAATTTTTTTTTGGAAGCTTAAGCGATGAATTTTGACTGAAATTTGACTTTTTGTGTAAACGGCTCCGGAATGAGTTATAGATGATTTCAGAAACTTTGTATGGTGATTTTTGGCTTAGGAGCGCGTCCGGAGTGTTCTTTGGAGGTCCGTAGTAGATTTAGGCTTGAATTGGCGAAATTAGAAATTTGGCGATTTTTGATCGGTAGTGGAAAATGTGATATCAGGACCGGAATGAAATTCTGGAAGTTGTAATAGGTTCGTAGTGTCATTTGTGACATGTGTGCGAGCTGTCAGGTAATCCGGACGTGGTTTGGTTGGTTTCGGCATCGTTGGGGAATTTTGGAAGTTTGGAAATTCTTAAGCTTAAATCCGAGGTTGATTCGGTGTTTTGATGTTGTTTTGGGTGTTCCGAAGGTTCGACTAAATTCGTGTGATGATATGTGACCTATTGGTGTAATTTAAGTTTGAAAATGCAGCTGGTGCTGCTGTTCTGGTGTGGCCGCACCTGCGGCTAGGGAACCGTAGGTGTGAGATTCGCAGTTGCGAGAGGAAGCAGATTAGGTAGCCTCCGCAGGTGCATAATATTGGGGCTCACGTTGCGATCCCCGTAGAAGCGGTTTCTTGGGCGCAGGAGAGAGAAGGAGCGCATGTACGGTTGGTATCGCGCACCTGTGATTGCGCAGATGCGGCTAAGTGGTCGCAGGTGCGGATGTCCTGGGAAGATTCTTATAAACGAGGGTTAGCCATTTTTTCTTCACATTTTGAGTTTTGGACTTCGGAATTGGGAGCGATTTTCCGGGATTTTCTAGCTAATCGAGTGGGTAAGTGTTCTTCATCTAGAATTTTATATATTCCATGATTTTATCTTTGTTTTTGTCATTTAAATTGTGTTTTGAGTTGAGGAAAATGTTAGTTTTTGAAGAAATTTTCTATAAATGAAAAATCATGATTTGAGGGACGAAATGGTATTGGAATTTGGTAAATTTTGTATGATTGAACTCATATTGGAATGGGTGTTCGGGTTTTGTAAAATTTGTCGGGTTCCAAGGTACGGGCCCGGGAGCCGATTTTTGGGCTGATTTTTTACCTTTGTTAAAGATTTATACTTTGTTATTCAAAATAGTTCCTTATAAGTTTTATGTGTGCTTTGAAGTTGTTCTAGTTGGATTTGAGCCGTCCGGAGGCCTTTTCACCCGAGAAGTCCATTTTTGAGTACCGGGTTGTCATCTTTGAGGTAAGTATCTTGCCTAACCTTGTATAGGGGAATTACCATTTAGGATTTGGGTCTTTTATGTTGATTGTAGTCCGTGTACGCGAGGTTACAAGTGCGTGCTCAGACTTATTTGTAGAACGTTGGCCTTTTAGGGTTTTAGGTCCTTATATTCTCGGTGTAGGAAATTGTATTTGTTAAGACTGAGTTCCTGATTACTAGTTTCATCTCTACCTGCTTAGATTAGAATTACTTACTGGCAAGATCCACTCTATTGCCTATTTGACTCCTAATTGACTTAACTGAAGGTTTTACCTCTTCTACCGTCATGGTATATTTTTCATAAACTGCCTATTTAATTGAAATTAGTATTAGCTCATCCTATAATTGTTTAGCCTTAATTGGAGTTACAATTATCTTTTGCTACTTACCCTTATTTGAATTGTTGAATATCTCTCATAATTGCTCAACCTCATAAGGAGTTTAGATAACTTATATCTTAATCGACTTGTCCTTACTTGGAATTTATTTGACTTGTGTTGGCTTCTTATTGTTGACTTGAATATTGTGGATTCTTTGCTACGTCTTGTTTTTCCTTGGTTAAGCTTTTCTCGTTACACTTAGCATTCGTTACCATGATTATTCCTTGTGAACCAGTTCTACTATTTCTTTGTGATTTGAAGTTCTTGTATTGATTTACTCGCCGTACTTTGTATTACCGTCTTTTTTGCTTTGTACTTGTTGTGGTGATGTACGAGTTTCCGCACTATAATTGTTGTCTTTGTTGGTTGTGCTGCATATTTAAATTGGGGCTACGTGTATTCCTGGAGATCCCCCCATGCACTGCATATTTACTTTGGGACTACGGACATATTCTAGGAAATCCGCCTGTACTGCATATTTAAATTGGGACTACAGATGTATTCCAGGAGATCCCCTTGCACTGCATGTTTATTTTGGGACTACAGACGTATTCCGTGAGATCCCCCTGTAATACATATTTATTTTGGGACTACGAACGTATTCCGGGAGATCCCCCAGCATTGCATATTTATTTTGGGACTACTGACGTATTCCGGGAGATCCTCCTGTACTGCATAATAACTTAGGAACTACGGAGCGGGATCCCGGTAGATTTCCCATATTCATATACCTGTGTTCGGAGCTGTTAATCCTCTATGCCTAGGCGTCACAAGGTGACCTATACTCGAAGGATATTTACTTGAAAAATATACATATTTGAAAAGCATTTATCTTGAAGAACTATGTTTGAAAATATTATTTGAAAAGTATATTTGAAAATCATTGATCTTGAACAAACTGTGTTTGAAAGATATTATTCGAAAAGTATATTTGAAAAGTACATTTGGAAAGCATTCATGGTGAAAGAACTACGTTTGAAGGATATCTATTTGAAAAGTTTATATTTGAAGGAAGTATATTTCAAAAGAATTTCCTATTGGAAAGGATTATATTCTTAAAGCTTCCAATATAAAACTTACAGATGGAAGTTTACACTTAAAGATTTTGACTAATTTATTGTAGTTGTTAGCTAAGGCCTGATGTGGAAACTATTGCAGTGCTGAGTTACTACTTGCCTTTACGGTATTGTGAATTCCAGAATTTTGGCTGTGTTTCCGTCCACCCTTCTGTGTATTATTATGGTGTTCCACTGTTGTTTGCTGTTCTTCCTTCGTTGTTGTAGTTGTTATGTTGTTATCCATAACGTTTAGACATTAGATAGATGTTATGTTCAGTTATTTCTATACTTATGCCTGTTTAGTTTATTAGACCAGTGGGTGTCTTGACTAGTCCTCGTCACTACTTCACTGAGGTTAGTCTTGATACTTACGGGGCACCGTTGTGGTGTTCTCATACTACACTTCTGCATATTTTTGTGCAGATCCATATATTGATTGTTAGTAAATGTGCGGATCATTACCGAGGAGACTCAAGGTAAACATGTTGCTATGTTCGCGGGCTTCAGAGTCACCTTCCTACTTTTATTCAACCGTTCTTACTCATTTCCAAACAGTTGTATTTAGAAGTTGTAGTAAACTCTGTAAAGCTTATGACTTGTATTACCGATTTTGAGAAAATTATAAATTTTGTAAAGATTTCTATAACGAGATTGTTAGATTTCCTTTATTATTGTTGTTATTCAGTAAATGCTAGGCTTACCTAGTCCCTAAGACTAGGTGCCATCATGATACCCAACATAGGGAAATTTGGGTCGTGACAATACATACATAATAAAGAGAAAGAAGGAAATAATGCCAGTTATTACAAACCAAATGTCTGAAAGTCATCCAAATATCAAATAAACTCCACCCCCTCGAATAAGAATAAGCATTGTCCCCAATACTTAACAAAACAAGAATAAAGAAGGGTAAGAGTGAAAAGGACTCCCTATGTGGCCTTGGACATATCTGTGTCCATAGCAACGTCACCTCCCTCAGTCTCCTCTAACTGGATCTCATCATCGTCATCTCTGGGAGTAACTGGGTTGGTGAACATCTGGCGCACTACCTCAGCAGTGTCAACAGCTAGGTCTGGCTCCTCAGACTAGCCAGTTGGTGCCACTGGAACATATAGTGTTGCTGGAGGTGCTGGTGCTGGTGGGTCTGACCCTATGAGCAAATCAAATGGAAGATCACCAGTTGTTGCTATCTTGGTCACCTCTCTCCTCAACCTGTCAACTGATTTCTTTGACGCTTGGGATTTCCTCATTTTCTTTACCTGCTTCCCAAGCTCCTCAATCACTGCTCCATGTGCTACCAAGGTGTTCATGATGGTGGTTTGGTTTTCCAAGATCTTCTTCTATGTGTCGTCGACGGTTGGAGGAATATGGGGTGCCAGGGTGGATGATTGTGATGCAAAAACACAGGATATGTCAGTCAACTTTGTTGTGGTTGTCTACATCCGGTTGTTGAGGCTCGCCAGTATTTGGGAGAATCCCAACGTAGATAGTGGATGAGTGGGCATGGGCACCAACTTCAAAACCGATGTGGAAGGCACTAATGCTGAAGGACCTGCAGAAGGAGGTGGATGCATGGCTGATGCACTATCACAAGGATCTGCTGAAGTAGATGGCTTGTCAACTATCTCAGCAGCTATCCTAGCAGGCTTATCAGACTGGCCTGCAGTAGTAGAGGGCTGATCCTTCTTCTTTGGATTTCCACCTTCCATCAAAGAATACCATGAGAAAGGCTTCTTCCCTCGCACCTTAGTGCCAAATCCCTTGGTTCCACCCCCGGATCTGTGAGGTACTCTGTGTTGGTGTAGGGATACGGGTATGTGGTGTCACTTTGCCTAGAAATCACAAACATGTTTTCCGACATCAGGGCACCCACATTGATTGGATACCCGGCCATGATAGAAGCGACTAGCACTGCCATCGAAACCGGAAGATTTGTTTCATTTCGGCACAGATTTAGTCTAGTACATACAAATGTTTGCCCTCCCTTTGCCTCCAAATTTAGGGTGTTCCGCTGAATAGGAATCCCTAATGCGATCCATGTTGGAGGCGACCCTGGAGCTGGAAGAATCTCATCCAGCAACGGGCGAGCTGTATCTCCCATTGCAAACTTTTCCAGGTATTGTACAAGCTCCAGATCCTCAAACCCCAAGTAAGCATTCAGGGCTTTTAGGTCGAATCTCACCTTCAAATTCTCAATTATGTTACCTTGGTCCCTTTCTTTATATGCGCCACATTTGGCGTAAAATTCCCGGACAAGGTATTCCTTGGCATCTGTCACACTCTGGGTAAACTACATCCACCCCTTTCTCTCTCTGAACTGTCTCAACACTGCTGGGTTGTACTTATCAAGATCTTTCAAATTGAACTGACACTCAAGAGTGAGCGGTCTTTTCGGACACCATTCTTGGAAGATCGTGAAGGCAGTCAGACTCACAAATATATCTTCCCAAATATCTTTCTTCTTTAACCTCTCAAGGCTAGCTACTATGGTATCACCCCCTGACTATCAACTGGGATATCATCAGCATCCATTATGGTAGCATGTGCATTGGGGGCATGTGTGGATGAAGGCTCTGAAGCCTGACTGTTACCTTCCGAACCCTCATAAGTGCTCTCAGAAAAGGTAGGCTTATTTCTAAGGTTGTATTTTCCCTGAGGCAGTTGTGGCTGTGATTGCACAGCAGGCTGCTCTGACATTGAGTCGCCCTACAATGCTTCTTTCGACGGGGTATATGAACTTGATCCTAGGCCCGCAATGGTTTTCTTAGTGATAACTATTTGGAGGGCGAGGGGTAAAGTGCGTTTGCCTCAACCTCTGTTCTCCCCTCCCCTTTGATGTATCACCACGCTCACGGGATCTAACCATTTTTTGCAACAAACAGAAGTAGGAGTCAGTTCTAATTCAAGTGCAGATAATAAGAAAGTCATAGAACAAAACATGTTTCAGGGTATGGAATTGCGGCCTATACAATTGCAAGTGTGTCCGCAGGTTTGGTTGTGTGGACCACACAATTTTAAAGTGCGGCCGCAACAAATAAACTGTGGTCTACACGATTTTGATTGCTACCGCAGAGTTGAATTGCAGTACGTTTTTTTCTGAGTGGCATAGTGGGTATCTGAAAATGGCAACTCTCAAAAGACAGAGAATGCCTTGATCTGCGGTCGCACACACTTTTCTACGGTCGCGATTGAATTTCTGCGGAACGCACAATTTCAAGTGCGGTCCATACAATCTTGCCTTACCAAATGCCCTAAGCTATACTTCTGTGGACCGCACTATTCTTTGTGCGGAAACACATTTCAAAATTCAATCGAGCAGAGTCCTATAGGCATTCAATTTTATGCACAAGTTGGAAATTTTAGTAGCAATTGAACATGATAACCAAGATACCATTCCCCAAATAGTAAGTAGGAGTTTACCCAACACAATTTACACCCCACATGGATATGAAACTGAAAAATGGTCTAAAATAACTAACAATTTATAAACTAACTTAGAAAATTGAAGAATTCTAGAAATGATTTGAACATACCAGTGATGAAGTGGTGCTAAAGAATGATCGTAGATGCTTAATTAGATGGTAGATGATTGAATGAGTTGTGTGCATGGTTTTAGTTCTTTGTTTTGACTGCTTAGAGATTGGAAAGTTTCAACAGTAGCATTAGGGATACTATTTATACTAAGGTTTGGCTAATGATTCACGAGACGAGTGCGGCCGCAGAATTCCTTCTATGGTCCGCACTCAATTACCTGATGTTCCACTTCCTCATGATGATATACGGTCCGGGGATTTAGTTGTGCGGCTGCAGATTTTTGTGCGAACCGCAGAATTCATTGGGAAGCCACACTTTGGCTATTTCTCTAACAAACAAACTTCAGAGAGTCTACATTTTCCATCTCAAGTTGTGCGGTACACACAAGAATTACGCGGCCGCATTTGCCTTCTACTGCAACATCTAAAATTGTGCAGTCTGCACTTTTTCCATACTTCGTCAATTTTTTTGAGCACAGTTCCTGTAAAGAAGACACATTCCTGTAACACACTTCAAATCCAGTTAGCACAAAATAAGATCTATCTAAACAAGAAAAGAATAGAAAAACAAAAATAAAAATGGGTTGCCTCCCAGAAGCGCCTGATTAACATCGCATCACGACGCACATTACCATCACTTCAAATGAATCACTGCCCACCATGTGGCCATCATCAACTTCTCCCAAATAATGCTTCACCCAGTGACCATTGATTCGGAATACCTCCTCATTTTATTGTTTCAAGTTCAACACACCAAAAGGTGTCACACCCACAATTTCAGAGGGACCACTCAATTTAAATTTCAGCATTCCCGGAAACATCTTCAATCGTGAGTTGAACAACAAAACAAGATCTCCCACCTTGAATTTCGTGTTTCGAATGTATTTTTCATGAAGGTACTTCATTCTTTATTTGTACAAGGACGAACTTGCATATGCATGGTTGGTGAATTCATCTAATTTATTCAAATGTGCAACCCGCAAGTTAGCAACTACATACCAATCAAGATTCAACTTCTTTAAAACCCACATGGCCTTGTGCTCAAGTTTCATCGGAAGATAATAAGCTATGCAAAACACCAACTGGTATGGAGACATCTCGATAAGAGTTTTGAAAGCAGTTCGATAAGCCCATAGTGCATCATCAAGCTTCTTTGACCAATCCGTCCGATTAGCATTCACTATTTTGGACAAAGTACTCTTTATTTCCCGATTGGAGACTTCCACTTGACCGCTTGCATGAGGGTGATAGGGAGTCATAACTTATGAGTGACACCATATTTTCTAAGCAAGGTGTCAAAAGCTTTGTTGCAAAAATGCGACCCCCCGTCGCTTATGATAACCCGCGGAGTACCAAACCTTATGAAGATGTTCTTCTTAAAAAGTGTCACCATATTTCTTGCTTCATTGTTGTGTAGAGAAACGACCTCAACCCATTTAGATACATAATCAACCGTGACCAATATGTAGGTGTTGCCACAAGAACTCACAAAAGGTCCCATAAAGTCAGTACCCCACACATCAAAAATATCAATCTCCTAAATTGTGGTGAGGGGCATTTTATTTTTCTTTGAGATTCCATCGGCCCTTTGACATTCATCACAACACTTGACCAGATCACTTACATTCTTGTAGAGAGTGGGACAATAGAAACCACAACTTAGTACTTTGTCCATCATTCTTGCTCAACCATGATGACCACCATACGACGAGGAATGACAAGCCCCAAGAATTTCTACTTGTTCCTCCTCCGGTAAACATCTTCTAATCACTCAATCCGTACAAATCTAGAAAAGGTATGATTCATCCCAATAATAGTCTTGACAATCCCGTTTGAGCTTCTTCCTTTGGTTTGAAGAGAACTCATCCGGGATGATACCACTCACAAGAAAATTTGCTAAATCTGTGAACCATGGAACCTCTTTCATTGAAATGTCTAAGATTTTCTCATCAGGGAAGGATTCATTGATATCAAGTCCATCATGCGGCCTCCCCTCCTCCTCCAAACGAGATAAGTGGTCCGCCACTTGGTTTTCACTTCCTTTTCGGTCTTGGATATCTATATCAAAATCTTGCAACAAAAGCACCCATCTCATCAACTGAGCTTTGTAATCTTTATTGCTCATAAGGTATTGAAGTGCCGCTTGATCCGTGTGGACAATCACTTTTGGACCCATCAAGTACGGGCAAAACTTCTCAATAGCAAAACATGGCAAGGATCTCTTTTCCGGTCACAGTGTAATGGACTTGGGATTCATTCATGGTCTTATTGGCAAAGTAGACCGTATGAAAAATCATGTTGATATGCTGCCCCAAAACTGCTCCAACCGCCACATCACTAGCATCACACACGAGCTCAAAAGGAATGCTCCCATTCTGAGCGGTGATAATGGGAGTAGTTGTCAACTTGAACTTGAGTAATTAAAATGCTCTTATGAAATCATCATTGAAGTGAAATTTAGCATCTTTCTCCAAATGTTTGCACAAGGGGTTCACCACTTTGGAAAAATCCTTTATGAAGCACTGGTAAAACCCTGCATGACCCAAGAAACTTCTCATGCCCTTCACGGATGGTGGAGGTGGATGTTGAGAAATCACCTCTATTTTTGCTTTGTCGAGCTCTATTCCCTTATTTGAAATCTTGTGGCCAAGGACAATACCCTCCTCGACCATGAAATGACGTTTCTCCCAATTTAACACCAAATTTGTTTCTTCACATCTTGCCAATACCTTATCTAAATTTTCCAAGTAATCATCAAAGAAATCCCTGACTACGAATAGTAATCCACGATGACTTCAAGGTAGTCCTCTACCATATCTGTAAAGATCGCCATCCTACACCGTTGAAAAGTTGTTTGTGCATTGCATAAGCCAAATGGCATCCGCTTGAAAGCGAAAGTGCCACAGGGACAAGTGAAAGTTGTTTTCTCTTGATCTTCCGGGGTAATAAGGATTTTATTGTAGCCGAAGTATCCATCTATAAAGCAATAGAACGCTCGGCTGGCCAACCGATCAAGCATTTGGTCAAGAAAGGGTAGTGGGAAATGGTCTTACCTTGTGAATTTGTTTAGCTTTCAATAGTCCATGCACAGTCTCTATCTGGTCATTGTTCTGGTTGGAATCAACTCGTTCCTATCGTTGGTGACCACAGTTGTGCCCCCTTCTTCGGACCACATTGCACCGGAGTAGTCCACGAACTGTCAGAAATGGGGTAGACAACCCTGATATCTAACCACCTTATGATCTCTTTTTTGACCACCTATTGCATGGCTTCATTGAGTCTCCTTTGATGTTCAATGGAAGGTTTGTCATATTCCTCCAAATTAGTCTTGTGCATGGAAAATGCGGGGCTTATTCCCTGAATATCCGCCAAAGTTCATCCAATAGCTTTCTTCCTTTTGTGGAGCACCACCAATGTGGAATCAACCTGCACGTTAGTCAAACAAGAGGAAAGAATAACCGGTAAAGTATAGCAAGGGCCAAGTAATTCATACCTGAGATGTGGAGGTAATAACTTCAACTCCAAGATAGGAGGCTCTTCAATTTAAGTCTTTGTAGGGGGAGTTTTCCTATTCTCAATATCCAAGGAAAGTTTTCGAGGTTCATAATTGTATGACCCCATCCCTTGCAAAGAATTAACACATTCCATGAAGCCATCCATTTCATCATCATCATAATTGAGAAAAACAGCCTCCAACATGTCACCCACATTAATCGTGGCACTAGTATCATCAATAATTACATCGGCCACCAAGTCCACGAACGAACACGCTTCATTTCCATTCGGTTGCCTCATTTGCACACATGGAACACCACCTTTTCATCACCCACCCGGAAAGTGAGTTCACCTTCTTCCACATCAACAAGAGCCTTCCCCGTAACAAGGAAAGGTCTACCAAGAATAATCGGCACCTCATAGTCTACTTCACAATCAAGAATAACTAAATTCGCCGGGAGAATGAACTTGCTAACTCAAACCAATACATCCTCAATCACCCCAACAATTTCTTTAATGTACGATCGTCCATTTGTAATCTCATAGTTGTGGGTCTTGGTTGCCCAATTCTCAATGTCTTGAAAACCGAAAAGGGCATCAAGTTGATACTCACCCCAAGTTCACAAAGATCTTTTGCAACTCAGCACTTCCAATGGTACAAGGAATTGTAAAAGCATCAGGATCTTCCAACTTTGGAGCCATCGAATGCACAATTGCACTCACTTGGTGAGTGACTTTGATAGTTTCAAAATTCATCGATCTCTTCTTTGTCACTAAGTCCTTCACAAAATTTCATATCCGGGCATTTGCTCCAAATCTTCAACTAATGGAACATTTATAGAGAGACTCTTCATCATATCAATGAACTTCTGAATTGATTCTCGCCATTTTTCTTGGCAAGCCTTTGAGGATAGGGAGGAGGTGGCTTAGGCAATGGTGCCTTAGCTTTTTGCACTACCGGTTCCGGTATGTCAATCACATGATCCCTAGATGGGTTCACATCCTATTGAGTCCCTTACATTGTGTCATAAATATCAATCCGCACTTCATAATTTTCTTGCACAACATTATTCGGGATCTCCTCTTCTTCTACCACTTGCTCATCATCGACAAGTTGCCTTTGACTTGAGGTAGGTGCATTCCCACCTCTTCCACTTCTTATAGTAACGGCAATGTCATTCCCGGTAGTGTTCCCAGACTTCCGGTTCACCACCGTATCACTTGGTAGTGCACCCCTAGGACGAGAATTTAAAGCTTGAGAAATTTGACCCATTTGCACTTCTAAGTTACAGATAGATGTGTTGTGTGAAGAAAGTTAGGCATCAGATTCGGCTTTCTTCCACATCATTTTCATGAACATGTTCTCAATATGACCCATTTCATTGTTGGAGGAAATAGGACCATGAGTAGGATAAGGAGGTGGGTTGCTCGGTTGTTGGTACATCGGGGGCCTTTGAAAACCCGACCCCACATTTCCTTGGTTGTTGCCTCCCCAATTGCCTTGGTTATTATTATTTTGCAATTCCCTTAGTTATTGCCTCCACTCCTATTTCCTTGATTGTTTCCACTATTCTAATCACCTTGATTTCTAGGATTCCAATTACCTTGGTTGCTAGAATTCCAATTGCCTTGATTATTCGAAAGTCTCCATTGTTGTTGACTAGCACCTTGGTAGTTGTTTCTTTTCCCTTGAAAGTTGTTCACATATTGTACCTCTTCATCTTGATCATTGTAAGAATTCCTTGATCAACCCCACAATCATCTTGCACAAAATTGTCTGCTCTTTTGTTGCACGACGGACTTCTTGTTCTTCTCTTGTTTACCATCATATTGACTCCCTCCATAGCATTGACTTGCCTCGGGTTTTGCACTTATTGAAGTTGAGCCTTTGCCAATTGGTTCATGGTGGTTGTGAACTCAGCTTTGGCTTGCCCATGGTCATGTAACTCTTTAGGAAGGAGAATCACATTTGGATCACCTTGTGGAACATTGGCTCTAGATTTCCATGCTGATGAAGTATCCTCCATCTCATTCAAAATATCACATACATCCGCATACGGCGCAGTCATGAAGTTCCCATCGGCAAGTTGATTCACTACATGTTGGTTGGTGGTAATGATCCCCCGATAAAAGTTTGTTGAATCATTTTCTCCGTCATATCATTGTTGGGGCACTCTTTCACCATTGTCCTATATCTTTCCCATATCTCGTGTAGTGGTTAATTAGGCTATTGCTAGAATTTCATCTCGAATAATAGCCATGTGCCCGGGAGAAAAGTACTTTGAAATAAATTTTTCTGCTAGTTCATCCCAAGTATGAATGGAATGATTTGGAAAATATTCCAACCAATCTAAAGCTTCCCTTGAAGAGAGAAGTGAAAAAGCCTTAGCCTAAAAGAATCCTCGGAGACATTTGTTTGTTTGCTTCCCTAACACGTATCAACGAACCCCTTCAAATATTTATATGTATTTTGACCGGTGCACTAGTGAAGAACCCTCGTTGATTGAGCAAAGTGAGCATCACATTTGTTATTTGAAAGTTGCCCGCCTTATTACGGGGTGGGACTATAGTACTTGCATACCCTTCATTCGGCAACACTCGGTGTGGAGCCGCTCGTGGTGGAGGTTGGGGTGGAACGAAACAGTGACGTGAGGCGGTCGACCTCGTCTATTGGCTTGAGGTTTAATAGAGACATCATCCATTACATCATCATCAACGTCCACATCCCACAAGGCTATGTTTCCGAGCTCATTGTTTTCCATCACCTACAATACTCACGCGTTAGTAACAAGGAATAAAAATAAGATATTCAAAAAACACACCTAAATATATAGCTAACACAGACTTTTTGCTCCTCGGCAACGACGCCAAAAATTGATCTCGTCCAAGTTCACTCCTCTATTTGAGGATATGAAGACGAACAATGCAATAATAATACCCAACAAAGTCGGGATCGAATTCCGCAGGAGCTATGTGAATGAGTGCTAGTAGTATATAACTTAGTGCGTGGATTTTTATATCTTAATTTGCACTTCCGGAAGATTGGGTTTTTTAAAATCTAAGTTACTACAGTTGTGATTTAAAGAAAGAAACTAGGAAATTGTTAATGGTTGTTTTTCAAATGATAAAAAGGCTTAGGGCTATGACCTTCACCTAGGTGTTCGCTTAATGGGTTGTAAAACTTTAAATCTTGTTTTATTGGTCGGGGTGTATTATAGCTTTCAACACTCAAGTACCCACTCAATACCTCTCGTCAGAGAGTGATTTTGCCCAATTTGGCTTTCTCAAGTCTAAATGGGTATTGAACAAAGAAGTTGATATTAAGCTCAAGTCGGGTTTTACTATCTCTAGGTTCAACCCTTTACTTGGTCTTAAAAATCTCCCGATTGATCCAATTTCTTGTTAGCCAAATTTTTCTAGACTAAATCTCTCTTTCTCAGGTAGAGACCAAGACAAATAGGCATGAAATAATGTTTGCAACCATTAATTCTTCAAATAAAAGCAAGAACAAGGCTAGATAATCAACACTCAACCATAAACAAGTAATAAATCAAACACCCATTAAGTTTACACACTAGGTTTGGGTCACAACCCTAGTAAAAATATAGCTACTCATGCTTAAATTAGATGAAAAAGAATAAGAAATGATAATTAAACCCATATTATTAATTAAGATGATGAAAGTAATATTCAAAAATCTCAAAATAGCATAAACTACTAAAAGGAGTAAAGTAAAACGTCTAGAATGGCTGTTGATTTTAAAAGTTGACCAAAATTTTTGAAACTCTTCTATTTATACAGTGCTGGAACTTTCGGACAAAAATGCCCTTTTGCAGGTTCTGTGGCAGCACAATTCCATGTGCAGTTCGCACTTTGCTTCAGCCTGGCAGGAATGGAAACTTACGACCGCATAATTCTGAACTGCAACCTCACTTATCTCTTTCTGCGGTCTGCACATATCTGAGTATGTCCGCACATTTCTCTTCTACGGACCACACAAATATGATTGCGGCCGCGTATCTGATCTTCTGCGGCCACATAATAATTGTGCGGTCCGCACTTCTGTTAAACTTGAATGCAGGTTCTCTGAAATTTTGCTCTTGCCCAGGTTCTTGCGGCCACACATTTCATGTACGGGTCGCACTTTGCACTTGGCTCTGATGGAATTATTTTCACAATCTGCAATCGCGGTCTACACTTTTGAGCAACTGTGCCTGTTTTCATCCTTGAGTTCAGATTATTACTTCTTGAGTTGGATTTCATCTTTGGCGCTCATTTTCCACTATTCCTGCAATTTAGCATATTTCATCAGTTTTCGAGAACACAATAAACGCTTTTGGACTAAAACGAAAGCAAAAAGGTGCTAATATGTAGTTAAAATCCCCATGTATCACCTGCAGAGGTGTGTTCTTTTGTATGGTTGGTGGCTGGAGGAGCGATTTTAACTGCCGAACATTTGAGTAAGAGAAGGTTCTCCTATATTAGTAGGCTATAATGTAAGTTGTATAGAGTAAGAGAGAACTAAGAGATTATTTGAAGGAAGTGAACTTGATTTTGTACATTTAAAGAAAATTATCTTATCTTTGATATCTTTTTTGTGCACCTGTAAAGTTCCTATTTATATTGAAGAATGGGTGTCTTCTGCAGGGAACCATTTAGTTTGCATGTTCTCTACAATTTAATACACTTCTTCTAACTAGAGGTTTTCCCCCATTGTTAATGAATTTATTCTTTCCTAAACAAATATCTTGTTATTCAGCATTTGCTAATATTTTATTTTTGCACTGTAGAATATAAATTCCTATATTTCTACTGATAGATTAAGTTTTTTGCCCAAAACATCATTCTGAGATGCACCCAAGAGAATCATGAAAGGATTTTTTTGATCGCTTATCTTCATCTTTTTTTCGTTTATGCTGAGAACATTTATGGTAAGAGTTATAGAGGACTCTAGGAGAGGTTGTTTTGTTCATTGCAAGTCAGAGACAATCTACCATTTGGCTAAAAGGAGTTGGGGGCTTCGGGAGAAAAAAAAAAGGGGGCTATCATTTATCTAGCTGGACATTCTTATTTGCTTCCAATATGAGTTCTATTGAGTTATCTTTTTGATTTTAAGCTGAGAATAAAATTGCAATATGGAAGATCATGTTATATTAGAGAGGGTGAGAACTTTCTGCTCATTATATTTAATTGTTGTTTCTTAAGTATCTCTTGTTAGTTTATGAGAAAACCATATTTCTCCTATTGTATAATGACGTTTAGGATAATCAAGTACAAATATATAGTTGCAACAAAATTCAAATTAATGGATATTCGATAATTAAAAAAATGCCTTCATTCAGTGGTGGAAACTCATGATAAGAATAGCTCTGAATATTTGTATTGTTTGATACTTCATTGTCTCCTTCCTCTATATTAAAGAATTACCGTTTTGATTAGTTGTGCTCATCCAGTAAGTAATGAGTGTTGGGAATAAACCCCCCACAGAAATAATATTCACGGTAACCACCGCGGAATACTAACGTAGTACCGAGATATGGTAATCAACAAGAATAGAAAAAATAACAACAAGAACACAAAGATTTTTAATGTGAAAAACCCTTCTGAATAAGGAAAAAAATCACGAGCCCAAGAGGAGAAAAGTAATCCAATATAATGAGGAATTTTACACCCAGTAGTCCGAGTAAAATACTTCAGGAACCACTATACATTCAAAAGCAATAACCCACTTTTAAGATTCCCACCTCACTACAATATCGCTCTCACTCTCTATTCCCTCACAGACTACACTGCCTATGAATACCTCACACTGCTCTCTAACTCTCATATATATCTTGCTCTGATATTGGTGTGTTAAATGAGAACTAAAGCCTTCCTTTTATATGAGGAGTGATCATCCACTCCAACCAATCAAATTGATTGGTTTGCAAATTGTTGTTGCCAACTTGCCGATTTACTTTTGTTCCAAATCTAGGTTTTCTATCAGATTTGGTGTTCCCTTTATTTATGGGATGGACTCCACTAATATCCCCCTTCATGCCCATTCTCTTGAAGGAGGTGACACCGAACTTCTAACTTGAGGGCATGGTGAAAAGTTTGTTGCACAAATCGAACTTGTCTCTTGACACCACCTTGGTCAGCATATCTGTATGATTCTCACTTGCAGAAATCTTCAAGATTTTTATAGATTCATTCTCTACCATTTCTCGAATTCATTGATATCTCATGTTGATGTGTTTGGTCCTTGCATGGTACATGGAGTTCTTTTTAAGATCTATTGCACTTTGATTGTCACAATAGACGACATACTCCTTTTGATGCAATCCAAGTTCTTGAAGGAACTGTTTCAACCATATCATCTCCTTGCTAGATTCAGTAGCAACAATATACTTCGCTTCAGTTGTATAGAGTGCGACACACTTCTGCAACCTCGACTTCCATGATATAGCTCCCCCTGAAAATGTAAACAAATATTCAATAGTGAATTTTCTGTTATCGATGTCTCCTGTCATATCAGGATCTGTATAGACCTTCAAGATTGGATCAGATCCCCAAAGCACAAACAATCTCCCATGGTATCTCTCAGGTACCTGAGTATCCACTTGACTGCTTCCCAGTGTTCTTTTCCAGGATTTTCAAGAAACCTACTAACAACACCAACTGCGTGAGCAATATCCTAGTGCATACCATTGAGTATATCAAACTTCTGATGACATAGGAATAGGGAACTTTGGTCATGCTCTCCTTTTCCTCCATTTTGTAGGACACATCTTCTTGCTTAACTTAAGATGACTCGCAAAAGGTGTGCAGACTGGCTTAACATTCTTCATGTTGAAACGATCCAATACACATTCAATGTACTTTTCTTGAGACATCCATAACTTTCTGCTTGTTCGCTCTTGAACAATCTTCATTCCCAGTATTTGTTGTGCTGGGCCCAAGTACTTCATATCAAATGACTTGGACAAATCTCCCTTCAACTTTGCGATCAGCTCCTTGTCTTTTCCTACAATTAACATGTCATGCACATACAACAACAAAATAATAAAGTTGTTGTCAAACGTTTTGTACCATTGACTTGGTGCTTGCTTCAACCCATATTGACTCTTATTCAATTTGCACACCATGTGTTTCTTTTCAGCTACTTCAAATCCTTCTGGCTGCTCCATATAAATCTCCTCTTCCAAATCTCCATGAAGAAATGTAGTCTTCACATCCAACTGCTCCACTTCAATATCTAGGCTAGCTGCTAAGCTCAAAATTGTTCGAATAGAAGTCATTTTGACAACAAGTGAGAAAATTTCGTCAAAATCAACACCTTTCTTCTGTTCGAAGCCTTTAACCACCAATCGGGCTTTGAATTTGACCAGCTTTTCATTTCCATCTTTCTTGAGTTTAAAGACCCATTTTTATTTGAGTGGTCTTTTACCCTTTGGAAGTTCAACCAGCTTGTACGTGCCATTTTTCTAAAGAGATTCCATTTCTTCTTGCATATCTTTCATCCACTGGTTCTTTTCTGGATAGGACAACACCTCCTTAAGACTTTCTGGCTCCCCATCATCACTGATGAGAACATAATCTGCAGAAGGGTACTTACATGACTCTACCCTCAGCCTTTATGATCTCCTCTGAGGTTGAAGTTGTTCTTCTCCTTGAGTGGGGTGCTCCACTTGCTCGACATCATCATTAAGTTTCTCACCCTGCTCAATAACCTCACCAGGTTGCTCCCCCTGCTCGGCAACCTCGTCAGCCCTACTTTCTGCACTTATGGGATTGTTAGAAGTAGAAGGAATGGTAAAAACATTAGAGATTATACCATTCTTGGCCTTCTCTTACTGATCATCTACAACTCCAACTTCACTTTCTCGGAAGATTACATCGCTGCTTCTAATGACCTTTTTCTTTATAGGATCCCACAATCTGTGCCCGAGTTCTTCATCTCCATATCCGATGAATATGCAGGGAACATATTTATCATCCAACTTTGCTCTTTTCTCCTTTGATACATGTGCAAAAGCTTTACAACCGATCACTTTTAAATATGAGTAGGACACCTCCTTATTGGTCCAAACTCTCTCTGGTATGTCAAACTCCAATGGAACTGATGGAATCCTATTGATCAGGTAACAGGCTGTCTAAACTGCTTAACCCCAGAATGACTTGGGCAGTTTAGCCATGCTTAGCACACTTCTCACCTTCTCAACAATGGTGCGGTTCATCCTCTCGGCTACACCATTGTGTTGTGGGGTTCTAGTATTTTCATGTCTGATCCCATGACTTGAACAATACTCTTCAAATTCCCTTGAAGTGTACTCACCTCCATTGTCACTTCGGAGACGCTTTAGCTTTTGGCCTGTCTCCCTTTGCACCAGAGCATGAAACTTCAGAAAAACTTGAAACACCTAATCATTGGTATTCAAAATATAAACCCACAATTTTCGTGAAGCATCATCAATAAAAATAATAAAATATTTGTTACCACCTATCGATTCAATTTCCATTGGACCACAAACATCATAATATACCAAATCAAGTATATTCAATTTTCTTTTAGATGATGTCTGAAATGAGACTCTATGCTGCTTACCAAATAAACAGTAGTCACAAGGTTTTACCGTTGTACCTTTGGAAAAAGAAATGAGCGATTTCTTGGAAAGAATGTGCAATCCCTTCTCGCTCATATGACCCATTCTATCTGCAGAAATCTCATCTTGTGCCGCGTTCAATTCACCTCGGCATATTTCTGCATTTGTCATGTATAACGTGCCACGAGCAACTCCCTTTTCAATCACCAATGATCCCTTGGTGAGTCTCCACTTTTGATTTTCAAAATAGTTCTCGTATCTATCTGGGTCTAAAGCAATTTCCCAGATCAAGTTCATGCCCCAAATAAGGTACATGTTGCATGTCCTTTAGAACCAATGTGCATCCAACATTTGTCTTGATACAAATGTCACCGATTCCCATAATCTTTGAGTAACTCGTGTTACCCGTTCTCACAGTGCCAAAATAACCTTCTACATATATGCAAAAAAGTTCTCTTACCGGTGTGGCATGGTAAGATGCTGCTGTATCAACCACCCATTCTAACTCTGGACTTGCCAAGTGCATGCATTCCTCTTCATTATTTGTAAAGAGGATGACATTATCATTGTTTTGCATAACAACGGTTGTGTTTTCGTCATTCTTCTGGCCATTGCTTTCACCTTTGCCCTTTCTTAGATTTGGACAAATTTTTTGAAGTGATCGAGTTGATCGCAATTGTAGCAATTTCTGGATTTTGATTTGGATCGGTTCTTGGACTTCCCACGACTTTCGGATCTACCATAGTTGCTTGAAGTCCTTTGATAGCTCCTGCCTCTACCTTCTATGGCGACAGTCTGTCCTTGATCGTCAGGCTTCTTTCCCATCTTCTCATTGCGTAGAAGAGCCGATGTGACGTCCTTCAACTCAATAGTGGTTTTTCCGTGCAGGATGGTTGTTGCCACATTATCGTACGAAGATGGTAATGAGTTCAAGAGCAAGATGGATTTATCCTCTTCCTCAATCTTTACTCCGAGGTTGGCAAACTGCGTGATTAATCCATTAAACACATTTAAATGTGACAAAAAATTTGTACTTTCACGGTAATAACAACTGAACAATAATTTAGTAACGAGATACGGTAATCAATAAGAATAAAAAGAAACAACAAGGACACAAATGTTTTTAACGTGGAAAACCCTTCTGAATAAGGGAAAAAACTACGAGCCCGAGAGGAGCAAAGTAATCCACTATAATGAGGAATTTTACACCCAGTAGTCCGAGTAAAATACTCCAGGAAGCACTATACACTCAAAAGAAATAACCCTCTTTTAAGATTCCCACCTTATTACAGTATCGCTCACACTCTCTATTTTTCACAAACTACACTGCCTATGAATACCTCGCACTGCTCTCTTACTCTCAAATATATCTTGCTCTGAGATTGGTGTGTTAAATGAGAAGCTAAAGCTTTCCTTTTATAGGAGGAGTGACCGTCCACTCCAACCAATCAAATTGATTGGTTTGCAAATTGTTGTTGCGAACTTGCCGATTTACTTTTGTTCCAAATCTGGATTTGATATCAGATTTGGTGTTTCCTTCATTTATGGGATGGACCCCACAATGAGAACTATTTTGCATCTTTTACTGGGCATAGCTAACATATTTGCTCAAATAATACCAATCCAATGTGGTGGAAGGAGGGGGTTAGGCCGGGGAGCAGGAGAGGAAACTTTTTGTTTATTTTTTTTTTTTAATCTTTCAACATGTCTATTATGAATTGACGATCTTTCTCCGCATGCTAAAAGATCTTTCCCTGCATGTGTGGATAGGTACACTAACCAATTGTAGTTTCTGTATTTTCTCTTCTTCATCGTCCGTGTGTCTGTTTCTTTCTGATCTTATTTTTGCCTTCAATAAATTGAACCATACACTAATCTTCAGCCTTCATAAGGGGTTTTCATCTATATGGGTTTACCTATATGATTCGGCATCTGTTAGCACATTCCCGGGACCAATTCGTTATTATGAATTAAAATTGTTTACTTTTGCTTTTTGATGCCCTTGCAAGCTATATCACCTCCATTCATTTTTGCAGTAGCTGAATATTATGGAAACGTCGAGTTGTGTAGGCTCACTGAGCAGGTTGTCTTCTCGGATCGCTACAAAGTGTCACAATATTATCGCTGTACATCTCGTTATCTTGATGTTGATGCCGAGGCAATTCGCAACGATATGTTTGAAGATTGAAGTTGCTGAGCTAAAATCCAAGTACGTTTGTGATTCTAGAAGATGTTGCCTTATAAAGAATCTAATTGATATGCTTGACTTTTATCTATATTTATTTGCTTTAGCTGGAAAATCTCGACAATGTTTATGTAATACTTTGCAGGTTTTGTGAGAGAGCCCAAGCTCTTATACATGATGATCTCCACACTGGTTCTTTGATGGTCACTCACGATTCAACCCAAGTAATTGATCCGAAATTTACTTTCTATGGGCCAATGGGTTTTGATATTGTAGCTAGCTTTTATCAGGAATCTAGTTCTGGCGTACTGGACATGCGGATCAGATCTCATTGTTTCATAGTAAAGGTCATCGTCCTCCTTTGTGTCTTTCTCCTTGTGCATGATATTCTGGTCCTTAACGTCAGCCGTTCCCAAGATTGGATAAAGGAGAAGGATTTAGAAGTTAGATTCAATGACGTGCTACAAGCAAGAATAACCAAACATGTTCTCCATCTTTCTCCTCTCTTGATATTAATCTGGTTATTCAACTCCAAAGTTCTACAAGCATCATAGGCTATCTTCATTCTTTCAAAGTTTGTTAATTTTACTTTTATTTGTATACGCCGAAGCTCTCTGTAAGTAGTTTTCATTTTCATCCATGTGTCAGGAGTAAAGCATAAGAATGGACAAGTTGATGGGAGAAATCGGTGTGTTCCAGAGTCACTAGAAATCTTGTGACTTCTGCACCTGTTAATGAAATGTTAACCATGTTCGACCTGTTTCTGGACCTTCATACGAATTTTACATGAGTCTCTCTAACTGCTACAAAACTTTCTTTTCTCGAATTCCCTTTTAGATTATTTAGTGCTACAAGAGTACTTTGGAAATCTTAGTCTAATTCCAGTATTGCAACAGTTTATTTGACATTATTAGTTTATCATCTTACACATATTTGTATTATCAGGTGTTACTGCAAAGCCATACATTTTTTGGGTAACGTATGGATTACAATCACCAATGATAGAATATATGAGTCCACCACACTATATAGAGACCATGTCCTATATTTGTTTTCATAGATTATACTTGCACAACAATAAGTAAATGACACAGGGAACTTTTACGTGGAAACTTCCCAGCTCAATGGGATTAAAAACCATGACCTACATTGGTAGGATTTCAACTTCACTATGAGCAACCTTTTAGATTACAACCTATGCAATATAGGAATTAAACTCTTAATCCCTCACTAACTTGTAGTAATACACCTATTATAAAGACTTCAACACATAACTAAGTCTAGTCACGACACAAACACAGAAGTTTATAGTTTTCAAAGGTTTCCTAATTAATGCTTCTAGACAAGCAAAGTAGGAATTACAATGAAAAATAATTGCAAAGTTACAACTCAACTAAGAACGTACAAAGACTTGTTGTAGGAACTGGTCCATAACAGTGATGTACTTTGTTCTTGATGCACTTGAGAATTGTATGCTTGATAATCAGATGCTTGGAGTGCTTGAATGAATTCTCAAGTGTCCAAGTAATGTTTTGTTGTAAGATTAATGTTAATACAACTTGGTTGACATCACTTGAATGATGTAATCACTTAAGTGGTACAAGGTCCTTCCCAATGGAAGTAATTGTTGCACTGTGATGTATTGTTTGCGTGTACAGTACATGCAACCACTTTCCAGCTGTGGAGAGTTGACTTCGTACTGTTGCCAGGGGAACCCAAGGTCGTCAGTTCCCTGTTTTAATTCTTTATCTTCTGAAGTCATAACAACTCTCATTAGCTTAAGTCAGATGTTTGAGTTGTGTATCAGGTTCCCTATCTAGTTCTTGACAATAAGTTTGTTAGATCATCAAAATATAAAACTAAGGTACTTGTAACCCATCAATTTTCCCCTTTTTGGTGATGACAAACTTAAAAATTGATAATCCTACACAGAGCCACAAAAACCAGATAATGCAGCAGGAACCTCACAAGTTCCCCCTGACTTTGTGCTTCCCCCTTAATAAGTGCACTGCTTCTTCTTAATTCTCAATTTATCTTCCCTATTTTGGCATCATTAAAAACACATAAACAAGCAAATAGCATAAAGAAGTCTAGTGTAGCTTACTCATGTCACTTGTGTGCACACAAACATGATAGAAAACAGAAGCAGAGAGACAAAATCATTTGCAGCAATAAGAAGGAAATCTTGCATTAAACAACAAAAACATAGTTGGATTGTTTACAACGAGAGCAGTACTAGTGATTTCCATCCACAAACCAAAAAAAAACAACTACAACGCACATAAGCAAAACCCTTCAAAAAGAGAGGGACTAAGAACTGGTCACTGAGGGATTATGCTTAGGGGACACTAGAGGAAGAGGACTTGGAAGAGGCGGCAAGAGTTTTGAGAACAAGATCTATCCGGGCATTGGCGCACATTTATGATAACTAGGGATTATACTTTATTTCACACTCCTTCTTGCTTATGTTTTGGTTAAAATAGTATACAAAATAGCCCCAAAAGCTTATTTGTTGTACTTGTTTGCAGGGTTTAGTAAAAAAGGTGACAAATAGTCAAAACCAGCTAAAAAGGGAGTGAAACATGCACAAGTACCAAGATTAAGTCCAAGCTCAGTCCAAACGACCAGTGCGGTCCGCAATCCATTTAGTGCGGTCCGCACTGAGGAGGTTCAAAGAGGTGATTTTGGAAGCTTGAGACCAGTGCGGTCCCCACTCCATTTTATGCGGACCGCACTAGTGAGATTTAGAGAAGTGAGTTTGAAGGCTTGAAGACCAGTGCGGTCCGCATTCCATTTTGTGCGGCCGCAACAGAAGACACCGCGGCCGCGGAGCATTTCATATGGTCCGCGGTGGCCAAGTTCAAAGCAGCTGATTTGCAAGCCAAAAAGCCTGAATGCGGCCGCACTCCATTTTGTGCGGTTCGCAGTACCCCCGCAGGGGTATTTTTGTCCAGAAAATTTTGCCTAGTATAAATAATTTCTTTTCTCATTTTTTTGGTCAGCTTTTGTACTCTGATATTATCAGGAGCTCGTGAACGATATTGTTACGCTATGTTGAGTAATTTTAGAAGTGTTTTAACATTGAATCTTTCAATTTTAGTTTGTAATTTAGTTATATGGGTTATTCTTCATCTATTTCTCTTATTTCTTCTCTTATCATGAGTAGCTAAACCCATTAGCTAGGGTTGTGGCTCAACCCTAGTGTGGGTGTTTGATGGGTCCTTTAAATTAAAGCTTAGTTGTTTATGGGTAATTGGTATCTGGGCTGATTTATGGTTTCATATTAAATTAGTGGTTGCAAACACTAATTGGTGTTTATTTGACTTGGGTGCTTCTTGAGAAAGAGAACTTGAGTCTAGAAAATCAGTCCAACAAGGAATTGGGATGTACAAGATATTGATAGTCCCAATTAACTAGTTAAACCTAGAGATAGTAAAACCCTACTTGAGCCTATTTTGCTTGCATGATTTTGACACCCAATTGGTCTCGAGAGAGGCTATTAGGGCACTACTCAATCTACCGAGAGGTATAGAGTGGCTAATTTCGTGCATTGGCTATATCACAATCCACTTTATGACATCTTTGCCTTAGGTATTGGAATCCCGTTGAGTACTCACCTAGGAGAAAGTCATAGCCCTAGTCCTCTTTATCTATTAAGAAAATACTCAAAAAGACATTAGTTAGTTAATTAGCTATTTGCAATTTGTCTAAACCGTAGTTCGAATATAAAACCAAAAGTATGAAAAGTGCAATTAAGAGCACAAAACACTACTAGATCACTTAGGAACTCAACTCCCACACTAGTAACTCCCTGTGGATTCGATCTCGACCCGTTCGAGTAAAAGCTGCATTGACCCTCATCTTTCTACTATTTAGTAGTGTAGGTGGGCACCGATCACTTTTTGGCGCTGTTGCTGGGGAGTTATACAGTGTTGATTATCTACGTGAATAGTGGTGTTAAGTGTTTTTCTTTCCTTTTTATGTTAACGAGTGTGTTGAATCAATTCAGGTTCTAATGGCGGATCCTTTGGGAAACATCATTCCGGGGGAGGAGGTATGTGACAACCAAGAAGATGAAATAAACCAAGTACCACCTCCCAGACGGGGCCGACATGCCAATATTAATGAGGATATTTATTCTAGACCCTCCCCCGCCTCCACCTCCTAGAGCTGCCCCTCAGGTCCTTCTAAATGAGGGGTACGCCAGTGCTATTGTCCCGCCTAGAATCCGGGCAGGAAATTTTCAAATAACAAATGTGATCCTAACACTCTTGGAGCAGTGGGGCTATTTCACCGGTGCCGCCCACCAAAATGCGTACAAACATTTGAAGGGCTTCGTGGATACTTGTTGGGGAAGCAAGCAGACGAATGTCTCAGAAGATGCTTTGAGGCTTCGGGTGTTTCCCTTCTCTCTTAGAGAGAAGCCACTTGATTGGATCGAAAGACTTCCTAACCACTCCATATCTACATGGGACGAGCTAGCAGACAAGTTCATTGCAAAATTCTTCTCTCCCAGTCACATGGCAGCGCTTAGAGATGAAATATTGGCTTTCAAACAAGAGCCAAATGAGCCTTTGCATGAGATTTGGGAGCGCTACCGAACCATGGTAAAGGAGTGTCCAAATAATGACATGAATGAGTCCATGATACAACAGGCCTTCTATAGAGGCATAAGTACAACCAATCAGTGTGTGGTCAATCAATTGGTCAGAGGAAATTTCATGAAGTTAACCTACCCAGAGGCATGTGGGGTATTAGATGAGATGGCTGACACTTCGTCAGCATGGCAAAGTAGAGAAAATGTGTCTCAGGGTGATTCTGGTGTTAATGGTCTTCACAAATAACTTCAAGAACATTGGAAAGCAATTGCCGAGCTCACTACCACTATGAACCAACTTGCCAAGGCACAACTTCAACAATTACAAGGGCCGAAGCAAGTAAATTCCATGGAGGGAGTGAATATGTTGGTGAACAAAAGGAGACCTCGGGGAAATCCAATGCAAAGCAACAATGATCAAGGTGACCAAGGACCAAGTGGGTATAGCCAAGAAGATTCATATGATGATCAATATGAGGATGTCATGTATGCTAATAATTATCAAAGCCAAGGGAATAATAAAATCAACAATCAAAACTGGAACAACCAAAGCAACAATCAAAATTGGGGTAATCAAAGACAACACAATTGGAACAATAACAACAATTTACGAAACTGGGGGAACAACAACAACAAACAATGGGGGAGCAATAATGATAACAATTGAAGCGGAGGCAATAACAACAACAATTGGGGTGGTAATGGTAACCGGGGGTCGGGATTTCAAAGGCCCCTGTTGTACCAACAACTAAGCAATCCACCCCCGTACCAAGCTCAAGGCCAAATCTCATCAAGTAATTACATGGGAAGAATTGAACAAATGTTCAAGCAAATGATGGAGCACAATGCGGACTCCGATGCTCAATTGGCCTCCCACAACACCTCCATTAGAAATCTTGAAGTAAAAATGGGCCAAATTACTCACGCCTTGAACACACGCCCAAAGGGAGCACTACCGAGTGATACGGTGGTGAACCCCAAGGGCGGGAACAACAACAATACCGGTCATGCCATGGCAGGTGACCACAAGAAGTGGAAGAGGCGGTGAGGCGAGTTCTTCTAGAAAAAAGAGAATTGTTGTTAATAATGATGAATTACCAAATGATGAGTTACCAATTGAGGTTGATAAAGTGGTGGAAGAGCCAACTACTAGTGAGGTGAGAATTGACATTAATGATAATGGGGAGGATTTGCAAAGGGACGTGAACCCATCTAGGGAACACGTGATTGATATGATGGAACCGGTGGTCCCAAAAGCCAAGGCACCATTGCCTAGGCCTCCTCCTCCTTACCCTAAAAGGTTATCAAAGCAAAAGCAATAGAATCAATTCAAGAAATTCATCGACATGATGAAGAGTCTTTCCATCAATGTCCCTTTGGTTGAAGATTTAAAGAAAATGCCCGGGTATGCTAAGTTCATGAAGGACTTGGTCACGAAGAAACAATCTATGGAGTGTGAAACTATAAATATGACTCACCAAGTGAGTGCCATAGTGCACTCAATGGCACCCAAGCTTGAAGACCCTGGGGCATTTACCATTCCTTGTATAATTGGGAGTGCGGATTTTGCTAAGGCTTTGTGTGACCTCGGAGCTAGCATAAACTTGATTCCATATTCGGTCTTTAACACATTGGGGATTGGTCAACCTAGGGCTACCTCCATGCATCTTCAAATGGCGGATAGAACAATGAAGAGGCCTCTAGGAATCATTGATGATGTATTGGTGCAGGTTGACAAGTTCATTTTGCCCGCGGACTTTGTTATCTTGGACTGCGAAGTGGATTATGAAGTTCCCATCATCTTGGGAAGGCCCTTCCTTGCAACGAGGAAGGCCTTAGTTGACGTGGAGGCCGATGAGCTCACTTTTCGGGTGGGCAATAAAAAGGTTGTGTTCCATGTTTGCAAGTCAATGAAGCAGCCCAATAGCACAGAAGTATGCTCTTTCATCGACCTTGTCACCGAGGTCATTATTGATGATGCAAGCTCTATGATAAATGTTGAAGATCCAGTGGAGGGAGCTTTATTGAACCATGATGACATTTTGGTGGATGGCTTAATTGAGAGCACCAATGCTCTACAAGGCATGGGTTCTTATGCATATGGCCCTAGAAAGCTATCCTTGGACTTAGAAAATCGGAAAACTCCTCCGACAAAGCCTTCAATTGAAGAGACACCTACATTGGAGTTGAAGCCACTTTGTTGTTTTAGACTTCAATACTACACAATATTATAAGTTAATTGTGCAGTACCCAATTTTCG
>ML258103.1:0-12751 GCA_005239495.1 Nicotiana undulata | reverse complement strand
AAAAAGGGCCAGTCAAGACATACCCTGTGCGATCGCGGATAGACCTGTGCGATCGCACAGGTCATTTCCCCACCCCAGGTCCAACCTCTTGTGCGATTGCAGCTGATTGCCTGCAAACGCACTGAAGAAAACCAGATAGAAAAATTCTTGTGTTTTGGAATTAACTCCGAGGGGTCCGAAACTCACCCGAGCCCCTCGGGACCCCGTTCAAAGTCACTAACAAGTCTGTATTAATGATACGGACTCGATCGAACTTCCGGAACATGAAAAACAACAACGAAACTAAAAATTCAACCCCAAAACCAAATTGAATCAACCTTAAGAACTGAAGAAATTCTAGAATTCACTTCAATGCGCCGAACGGGTCTATGCTACTCGGAATGACTTCAAATTTTGCAGACAAGTTACAAATGACATGACGGAACTATCCTGGTCTCGGAATTGCATTCGGACCTCGGTAGCATAAAATCACATTCCAAGTCAAATTTCAAGTTCTATGAAAATTCTCATAACTTCAGTAACTCTAAATTTCCCATTTTGATCCGAAACCCGTCAAATCAAGTCCGTTTCTTACCAAATTTCACAGATAACCTAAATAACTCATATTGAACCTGTTCTGGGCTTTCGACCCATAATACGGACCTGGCAGCACAGGTTTCACATCAAGGTTCATTTTCATAAGCCTTTATTATTTTCAGAAAACAATTTTCTTTAAAAATTCATTTCTCGGACTTGGGTCCTCTGAATTCGATTCTGGGCATACGCCCAAGTCCCATATTTTTCTACGGACCTTCCGGGACCGTCAGATCACGGATCCGGGTCTGTTTACCAAAAATGTTGACCAAAGTCAACTTCATTTAATTAATTATCATAAATTCAACTCTTTATCAATTTCCCACATAAAGGCTTCGCGGCTATGTGCCCGGGCTGCGTACGCACATCGAGGTGATATTGACGAAGGCTTTCGGGGCCTCGGAACACAGTCATAATTAAATTTACATAAGATGACCTTTTGGGTCATCACACAATAAGTGCTATGTAGTGAAGAAGCAAAGTGTATGTAGAGTTCAAGGAGGTTATAACCCCTACTGTGATGACCCAAAGGGTCATTTTATGAATTTAGACCCAATTCTAGGCTTATTAGCCATAAAATACTAATTTTTAAATACCTCAATTTTCGTGCGAGAAACCAGAAAGCTTTTATGTTAAAATATGAGAAATTGTAATTTCTAGAGTTAAGATTTGATTATAGTTGACTTTGGTCAATATTTTGAGTAAATGAACCTGGATCTGTGTTCCGATGATCCCGGGAGGTCCGCAGTAAAATATGGGACTCAAGCGTATGCCCGAAAATGAATTCCGAGGTCCCAAGCCTTAGAAATCAATTTTTGAAAGAAATTGTTTTGCTGAAATATTTATGAAATAAAGAAAAGAATTAATATTTGAAATCATTGATATCGGGCCCGTATTTTAGTTTTGGAGCCCGATACAATTTTGTAATGATATTTAGGCCTTGCCTGTGAAATTTGGTGAAAAACGGAGTTCGTTTGACGTGATTCGGACATCCGGTTGAAAAGTTATAAACTATAAGTGTTCTTGAGGAAAATAATGAGTTTTGAAGTTTAATTTATAGTTTTACATGTTATTTTCATGATTTGATCGCACGAGCAAGTCTGTATGATGCTTTTAGACTTGCGTGCATGTTTAGTTTAGATCCTCGAGGGCTCGGGTGAGTTTCAAATATGTTTGGGTTTTGTGGCACTCGTTGAATGAAGTATTAGATCCGTATCGTAATTACGGACCCATAGCAAAAAGAATCATCGAATTTGGACATCGTATGAGGGTTTTATGGACATTTTACTAAGATTGTCAAATGTTTCAGGTTAATTACGAAATTGCTCATGCCGGCGTATTAAAAATCTGCACTAATTGCAAATATTAAAACCTACATATCTCATTATAAGGCTAAATTGAGTGATTCAAAAGCTTAACTTAATTAGAATTTCATAAGAAATCCATTGGACACATAAAAATTGAATTTCGGGATCGTTTGGCACGAAAAACGAGCCGAAAAAGCTGACAGAAAAATATATAAAACGGGCACACTTCTTCTTCTTCAAATTTTCAAACCCCACAGCCTAGGAACGAATTTCTTCACCAAATATCATCCCCAAGTCATAGGGTATCGATTCTAAACTTTATTGTTTCAATTACCCATTATTTTTCATCACTTTTAAATGAAAAACTAAGAATTTTCATGGTAAAACTTTAGGGTTTGAGTAGAATTAGGGAATTTTATAAAAATCGAATCTTTACCTCGAATTGAGGTTGAATTTTGAAACTAATTGTATATTTGGGTTCGTGTGTGAATGGGTAAACGTAATTTGGTCCGAACCCCGAGTTTAGACTAAGCGGGACCAGAGTCGGGTTTTCACTTTTTTTTAGAAAACTTAGGAAAAATTGTAATTTTCGATAAAGTTAGTTCATTTAGCCTTAATTAATGATATCGAGTTAATTATGATTAGATTCGAGCAAATTAGAGCAAAATTATAAAGGAAAAGCTGTAATTGAGCAGTGAGTGGCCTGCGAAATTGAGGTAAGTGTTTGGTCTAACTTTGACTTGAGGGAATAGGAATCCCCACTTGTTTGCTAGATATTGTTTTTACGAATTATATATATATATATAGACACACACACACACACACACACACACACACACACACACACACACACACACACGTTCCTGTTGGTTCCATTTTTGATAATATTGAGGGAGTGATGAAGAATGCAGTTTAACTGTCTTATGATTGTTGAGGTTTACGTGGATGTTTGGTTTCAATTGATTGTTTCCAATGGTTGTGTCAAGTGTGTTAAAAGTATTGGTTGTTCTTTTGATTTTATCATGGTACATAGAGACTGAGCTGTGTTGACAACATTACGGTGTTTATATATATTCTAGTTGGTTTTATTGTGAAATGATATTGGTTGAAGCTTACGAGCTACACTGTTTTCTGTTTGAAATTTTTTGAACTAAAAGTGTTGTGAAAGGCTTGGCCTGAACAGTGAAAGATTTTGATGAATAAACAAAATTGGTGTGATAAGGGGACTGTGATAAGGGGGTTGTGATAAAGGTGGACAATTGATTGTGATACGGGTGAATAAATTGATCATGATACGGGTGAATAAATTGATATGATATGTCTGGTGTGATCGGGTTTCACGCCGCAACAAGGAGAAATAAAGGAGGACAATTATATTTTTAATGATTTTCAAAGAAAAACAATGATTTGAAAACTACCATTTTATATTATTATTTTTTATATTTTGGCACTACTTTTATTTAAAGTTAAAGTTTGGAAACTTAGAAATCATTTGAGAGGTTGTTATAGCTGAGGCCTAGAAAATGCGACTGAGTTATTTCATTGTTGTTGTAGTATTTTATTATTTGTTTAGATTTCCTTCTTGTTTTATATTTATTATCTCAGTTATATTTTTCTTGTTCGTGTAGAATTGTTTTATTATTTTATTGTATATATTATTGTCACTGGTTACATGTTGTTAATGCCCCACCGTAGCCTCGTCACTACTTCGTCCTGGTTAGGCTTGGCACTTACTCGGTACATGGGTTCGGTTGTACTGATACTACACTTTGTGCTATTTTGCACAGATCTAGGTACCATCCAGCAGTAGAGATTTTTAGAGCAACTATCTATTTTTCGGAGACACGGGGTATATCTGCCGGCGTTCGCAGATCCCGAGAGTCTTCTCTTAGTTTGTAGAGACTATTTTATATTTTTCTCAAAACAATTGTATTATTTCTTTCAGCCCATTATTTGTAGTAACCTTAGAAGTTTGTGAATTGTGACACCAGACCCTGGGGTAGTCTTAGAGTTATGAATTTAATTAATTCGTGGTTCGGTTTATTAAATTGTTATTATTTTATCTATGAAATTATTCATCGACAACCATTGAATTCTGTTTATTTTATTATGTCTAAATGAATACTCCATGCAAAATAGTTAATCAAATTCTAACATTGGCTTGCCTAGCGAGTCTGATGTTAGGCGCCATCACGATCCCTAAGGTTGGGAATTTGGGTCTAACAGTTGGTATCAGAGCACTATGTTACTTAGGTCTCACAATTCACGAACAAACTTGTGTAGAGTTTGAAGGATCAGTACGGAGACGTCTGTACTTATCTCTCAGAGGCTATGAAGTAAGGAACAATTTCACTTCTATTCTACTCTATCGTGTGAATTTATTCTATCATTGATGATTGAACTCATCTATTCTTGTCCTCTCACAAATCTCGATAACACGCAAAACGTTTACAATCGGACAAGAGATGAAGCCCCAATTATAGCTACAATTAGGGGAAGAGAAAGAAGCAGAGCTCCAACTAAAGCTCGAACATCAGCACCTATTGTACATTCTCAAATGGATCTAGACGCGGAGGTTCTAGCTCAGTCGGTACATGTTGGACTAGCCCATATCCCAGAAGGATTTATAGCTACTTCAGTATTGCATAACAAGGGAATAGTTGAAAGCAACGGGGTTGATTTATATGAGCTGTGAAGTTTAACATTGTGAATTATCAGGCATTGTGACTTACGACTTCGTGCCAAGTGGGGAAGTCCACTGTCAAGGGATAAATTGCGGGAGTCATGTGTTATATCGATTTTGGCCTGGAATGTATAAGGCCTGAGATTTTGCAAGAGATAAAGTTGGGACTTGCGGTATGTTTGCCTCCTTAATAACCCTATACCTTAGTACCAAAGGAGTTATTCAAACAACTTTAAATCTACAGAAGGTCTACTCAGCGTGGAAGTCACGGTTGCAGATTTTGGGGGTGCTCCAGAGGGAGTACCGTGGTTGACAAGCTTCTAGACTACATGGTTTGTGCCAAGATTTATCGGTAGAGAACTCTACTTTTGTGATTATTGTCTGTCAATAGAGATGAGAGTTACCCCAAAATAATAATGAAATGTATATGAATAAAGGGGGTATCTCAGCAGTGTTGAGTCGGCATGGTAAAAGAAGAAATTGGTCACCGGTGTTTGTGGCAAGCCTACGAAGAGGATGATCAGCCAATGCAACCTCAATTACTTGACTCAGTTCTCATAAATGCTTTTGAAAGAGTTGTTTCTCGGACTCTCCATAATACGTGGCGTATAAGGTTTGAATGGTTATGTCAGGTCATATGATGGTCTCAGAATATATCATCAGGTTCGACAAGTCAGCCCATCACACTCCTACTTTGGTTCATATAGCGAGAGGACAAGTCCCCAGACTCATTAAAGGACTCAAATATGATTGTAAAATTTTGTACGACTCAAGGCAGATTGATGCTTCATTTCGACTAGTGGTAGAAATTGTACTAGAGTTGGGAGAGTCATCTTTCCTCAGAACACTCAGGCTACGTTCCCCATTGCAGTTACGACTCAACTTACATGCCGAATGTGGAGGTCAGACTCCTAGAGGTGGAAACCCAGCCATGTGGTATATTTTTTTGATGACCCAAAAGGTCATTCTTTTTTAACTTAGCTAAATCTGTGTTTCGAGGCCCCAAAAGCCTCCGTTAATCTCACCTCGATATGTGTGCGCAGTCCGGGCGTGTAGCCGGGAAGCTTTTATGTGAAAACTTGATGAAAAGTTGAAATTTATAATAATTAATTGATTAAAGTTGACTTTGGTCAACATTTTTGGTAAACGGATCCGGACCCGTGATTTGACAGTCCCGGAGGGTCCGTAGGAAAATATGGGACTTGCGCGTATGCCCGGAATCGAATTCCGAGGTCCCAAGTCCCAGAAATGAATTTTTAAAGAAAATTGTTTTTCTGAAAATAATAAAGACTTTTGAAAATGAATTTTTATGTGAAACCTATGTTACCGGGCCCGTATCATGGTTCCAAAGTCCGAGACAGGTTTAATATGTGTTATATGAGCTATCTGTAAAATTTGGTGTAAAACGGACTTGGTTTGACGTGTTTCGGATCAAAAATGGAAAATTTGATAGTTTATGAAGATTGAGAAAATTCTATAGATTTTGAAGTTCAATTCATTTTTTTAATGTTATTTTGGTGGTTTCATTACTCGAATAAGTTCGTGGATGATTTGGGACTTGTTGGAACGCTCGGTTTGAAGTTCTGAGGGCTCGGGTGAGTCCCGGGTAGGTCCCGGGATGTCCTTAGGCTAAAATATAGTTGTTGCAGGTCCGAGGGGTCAATTCTCTGAACCCACCACCGCGGTCCGCGGTCCACTTTTCGGTGATCGCAGTGGGGGGACCTGAGGGGGGCTTCGCGGCCGCAGTCGTGTTTTCGCGGTCCGCGGTGGAGGGGCTGGGTCACTGGTCCTACTTCGGAGGCTTATATCGTTTGATCTTCAAGGCATTTTGAGATGATTCAAAAACGAAAGTTGTAGCCCTTCGTGTCTAGTTTCTATAAAAGTAAAGAAATTGTCATTTGGACATCTGTAGAGAAATTTATGGTCAAAATATGAAAGTATGTCACTGCAGTCATTTTTCTTGGTTTTCTTCAGCTTTTCTTGGTCCTTGCTAGCGCGGCCGCGGTCCATTTTTCGCTGACCGCGGTGGGGGACTTGAGAGGGTCATAAATAGACGGAAATTTTAGTTATTTTCATTTTTCAAAGCCGTAAAAACATAAGAGGCGATTTTCCAAACACTCTTTCTTCTCCAAAATATTAGTAAGTGATTTCTAACTCATTTTCTATACTTCTTAACTTCTTTTTAAAAGATTTCACCCTAGAATCTAGGCCTAAAATCATGAAATCAAAGTAGAAATTAGGGTTTTTTGGTAGAGTTAGGGTTTTGAGAGTTTTGGGAAATTCAACCTCATTTTGGGGTCGGGTTTCAAAACAAACTATATATTTGGGCTCGTGGGGGAATGGGTGATTGGGTTTTGGTCAGAACCTCGAGTTTGGACCAAGCAGGCCCGAGGTCGGATGTTGGTGTTTTTGGAAGAATGATAGGAAATGCATAATTAGGCTATGGAATTGGTTTATTGAGTAATTATTGATGTTAATAAGTCAATTATGTCTAGATATTATCATTTCGGAGTTGGATTCGAGAGGCAAGGTTGTGATTGAGGCTTGACTTGCATTTTTGGAGCAGAGGTAAGTGTTCGGCCTAACCTTAGCTTGAGGGAATAGGTATAGAGTCTTAATTGCTATGTGTAATTCATGTCCAACGTATAGGTGAGGTGACGAGTACCTATTTGTTGTGGTCAAGCATGCCCGTGGGTCAATTGTGATGAATCATACCGTGTTCTCAATATTTTCTGTACTATGAGTAATTGGTGATTTAGAAGTGATACATTGATGTTGTACCATGACGTGGGAAGTTATCGAATTATTTGTTCAGTTGAGGCTTTTACTTTTGAAATTATGTTTCTGAGCGAGTTTTGTTATAGCTGAGTTCCTTGCCGGGACGATAGAATTTTATTGAGTATTTCTGTACGCTTGAAAATTTTTATTGTTAGTTTTCACATTATATTGTTGTTTTTATATTATTTATCGCACGAGGGAACATGCCGTGCCGATTGTTTATTATTTATTGCACGAGGAGACATTCCGTGCTGAGTGTTTATTATTTATCGCACGAGGGGACATGTCGTGCCGATTGTTTATTATTTATTGCACGAGGGGACATGCTGTGCCGAGTGTTTATTATTTATCGCACGAGGGGACATGCCGTGCCGATTGTGTATTATTTATTGCACGAGGGGACATTCCGTGCCGAGTGATTTTTCTATTTATGCACGAGGGGACATTCTGTGCCGAGTGATTGCGAGATTATGCACGAGGGGACATGCCGTGCCTTTTGCTGTTCATTATTTGTTATGAGACGTTAAATTCCTGCTTTTGCTTTTACATTTTAGTTATTACCCTGTTCTACTGTGCTAGCATTTTGTTGCCCCTTTTATCCCCAACATGTTCTCCCCGTATCTGTTTTTACTTGTTTATTTCTGTCGATATTTTTTCTGTTATGATATAGAATTGCACAGGTATGTATATTGTTGTCGGTCCTAGCCTCGTCACTACTACGCCAAGGTTAGGCTCGGCACTTACTCAGTACATGGGGTCAGTTATACTGATGCTACACCTGCACTTCTTTATGTTGTGCAGACTGCGCAGCCGGACCCAGTGGGCACTGATTGAGGAGGCATCCTTAAGTCCACTCCAAAGATTTCAAGGTAGACCTACAGACGTTCGTGGGCCTTGGCGTCTCCTTCATCTTTATCTTTCCATTCTATCTTTTTTTCCTTAGTTTCGAGATAGTTATGTATTATTCCTTCGGACCTTGTATTTAGTAATCTCATAGACAGTTCGTGAGTTAGTGTCTTCAGATTCTGGGATATTGTAAACGAATCGTGTTATGGGTATTTGTATGTAATTCAGAATTTATCTGCTTCCCACTTAAAGAGGAATATAAAATGTTCTAGTTATTTATGTTATTTCAGTGTTACTATGTTAATGTAATTGTGTACATTGGCTAGTCTAGCGGGTGCAACGGTAGACGCAGTCACGACCTGAAGGTGGGATTTTGGGTCGTGACAAATTTCTATGGTATGGCTGAGGTCGTTACATTAAATGGTGTCATTACAAGAACAATCTCTAATTATTATAAAGTGATGATTTTCTGAACTTAATACGGTTATGCGTAACTAATAAAATTCTTCTAATATGCTCTACTCTGGGGTGAGCTTCGTAACTCTAAAATCTACTTATGTGAATACTTTTATTGAGAAATTCTATGGATATAACTGTGTCTATCATTACGTGTTGTAATTTTGTTTAACGAAAAATATTTGAAAGAAGAAAATGGAATGTTTCGATTGGCGGTGTGCGTATTACTTGTGATTCAGAACTGAGGGCGAGATCCTCGCATTTTGATATGATTTGGTATGTTTAAATCGGGCTACGAGCCATGGTGAAAGTTATGTAGGGACGAGGTCCTTGTGATGGAAATTCTTGTGTTTAAAGTCTCCCTTGTGAATTAGAACTTTACTATAGTACTGGTAGGGAGTCATACTTGTTAGGCTTATTCAACAATTTATGTATAAAATAATAATGATCATAATAATAAATGAATAAATAATAATAATAAAAGTAATACTAATAATAAATAAATAAATAAATAAACTAATTAATTAACTTTGTATAATTTGCCAAATTCGTGTCAGAATTATTGAGCTTTGACCTGCGAGGTATGTGCCGCCCATGTGGCGTTAAATGAGACACGTTAAGTCGGGTATATAATTATGAGGTCTTCATGAATCGCACCTCGTCATCAGTATTGTGAAGGTTGAAAGGGAATTATTGTTAACGTGAAGCTGTTGATAATTCCATAATTGGCTATGAACAACTATTAAGAAAATAAAGGCGGTGAGTATGGGTAGCCTTGTGTATATTCTAGTTGGTGAGAGGCCGTTAACTTCAATTATTCAGACGATGGCTAATAAGTTCGCGAGATTGAATATTTCCCCCAATAGTGTTCTAGCTTGCACAGTCGCTCGGTCTTTCCTAATTGAGCGTATTGGGGAGCGACAGGATGATGACCCACATTTGGCAGTCCTTAGGGACACAGATCGGCACAGTGATGGCCAGCAGGTTATAGTTGGAGATGATGGTGTTTTGAGGATGCAGGGTCGATTATGTGTGCCTAATGTTGATGACCTTCGTGAGTTGATCCTTGAGGAGGCTCACAATTCTAAGTATTCTATTCACCCGGGGACAGCTAAAATGTACCAAGATTTGAGATTGCATTATTGGTAGAGAAGGATGAAAAAGGACACTGTGGCGTATGTGGCTCATTGCTTAAATTGTCAGTAGGTAAAATACGAGCATTCAGATGTCTCCTTATGAGGCATTCTATGGTAGACGGTACAGATCGCCAGTTGGATGGTTTGATCCGGGAGAGGCTCGGTTGTTGGGTACAGACTTAGTTCAAGAGGCCTTAGGTAAGGTCAAGATTATTCAAGAGAGACTTCTTGCAGCTAAGTCTAGGCAAAAGAGTTATGCCGAGCGTAAGGTTCGTGATGTGGCATTCATGGTTGGAGAGAGAGTATTGCTTCGTGTGTCGCCCATGAAGGGTGTTATGAGATTTGGAAGAAGGGTAAGTTGAGCCCTAGGTATATCGGGCCGTTTGAGATTCTTGATAGAGTGGGGGAGGTAGCTTATAGACTCGCGTTGCCTCCAGGGTTATCCTCAGTTCATCCGGTATTCCATATGTCTATGCTCCGAAAACATCATGGTGACCCGTCCCACGTGTTAGATTTCGGCTCTGTACAATTGGACAAAGACTTGACTTATGAGGAGGAGCCGGTAGCCATTTTAGACCGGCAGGTTCGTCAGTTGAGGTCTAAGAGTTATCCTTCAGTTCGAGTGCATTGGAGAGGCCAGCCCGTTAGCTACTTAGGAGTCCGAGTCGGACATGCTCAGTAAATATCCACACTTGTTCGCTAATTCAGGTAATCTTCTATGTCCGTTCGAGGACAAATGTTTGTTTTAGAGGTGGAGATTGTGATGACCCAAAGGGTCATTTTAAGAATTTAGACCCAATTCTAGGCTTATTAGCCATAAAAGACTAATTTTTAAATACCTCAATTTTCGTGCGCAATCCGTGCGTGAAACCGGAAAGCTTTTATGTTAAAATATGAGAAATAGTAATTTCTAGAGTTAAGATTTGATTATAGTTGACTTTGGTCATCATTTTGAGTAAACGAACATGGATCTGTGTTCCGATGATCCCTAGAGGTCCGCAGTAAAATATAGGACTCGGGCGTATGCCCGAAAATGAATTCCGAGGTCCCAAGCCTTAGAAATTAATTTTTGAAAGAAATTATTTTGCTGAAATATTGATGAAATAAAGAAAAGAATTAATGTTTGAGATCATTGGTATCGGGCCCGTATTTTGGTTCCGGAGCCCGGTACAGATTTGTAATGATATTTAGGACTTGCCTGTGAAATTTGGTGAAAAACGGAGTTCGTTTGACGTGATTCAGACATCTGGTTGAAAAGTTATGAACTATAAGTGTTCTTGAGGAAAATAATGAGTTTTGAGGTTTAATTTATAGTTTACATGTTATTTTCATGATTTGATCGCACAAGCAAGTCTGTATGATGCTTTTAGACTTGCGTGCATGTTTGGTTTAGAGCCCCGAGGGCTCGGGTGAGTTTCAAATAGGTTTGGGTTGTGTTGCGCTCGTTCTTTCTTATGCTTCGACGTCGTTTCTTCAAGCATAAATGATATCATATTGAACTAATGAGCTCCGATTTTTGTTTTAAATGAATTATTAGATCCGTATCGTAATTACGGACCCGTAACAAAAAGAATCATCGAATTTGGACATCGTATGAGGGTTTTATGTGCTTTTTACTAAGGTTGCCAGAGTTTTCAAGTTAATTACGAAATTGCCCCTGACGACGTATTAAAAATCTGCACTAATTGCAAATATTAAGACCTACATATCTCCTTCATTATAAGGCCAAATTGAGTGATTCAAACGCCTAACTTGACTACAATTTCACAAGGAATCCATTGGACCCATAAAAATCGAGTTTAAGGATTGTTTGGCACGAAAAACGAGGTAGAATAGCTGACAGAAAAATATATATAAAACGGGCACGCTTCTTCTTTTCTTCAACTTTTCGAACCCCACAGCCCTAGGAATAAATTTATTCACCAAATATCATCCACAAGTCATAGGTAATCAATTCTAAACTTTACTCTTTCAATTACCCATTATTTTTCATCACTTTTAAATGAAAAACTAAGAATTTTCATGGTAAAAATTTAGGGTTTGGGTAGAATTAGGGATTTTTATAAAAATTGAATCTTTACCTCGAATTGAGGTCGGACTTCGAAACTAATTGTATATTTGGGTTCGTGGGTGAATGGATAAACGTAATTTGGTCCGAACCCCGTGTTTAGACCAAGCGGGACCGGGGTCGGGTTTTCACTTTTTTCCAGAAAACTTAGGTAAAATCGTAATTTTCAATAAAGTTAGTTCATTTAGCCTTAATTAATGATATCAAGTTAATTATGATTAGATTCAAGCAAATTAGAGCAAGATTCTAAAGGAAAAGTTGTAATTGAGCAGTGAGTGGCCTGCGAAATTGAGGTAAGTGTTTGGTCTAACTTTGACTTGAGGGAATAGGAATCTCCACTTGTTTGCTATGTGAAATACATAGGCGTGGTGTATAGGTGAGGTAACGAGTATCTATGCACGACCCAATTTTCATGTTAAGCATGAACCCTTTCTCGTTCCCAACTTAATTGATTCTTGTCTTAATTGATTCTTGTTTTAATTGTTCTATGTCACGACCCATTTCCGGGTTGTGATGGCGCCTGTCGTGGAACCAGGCTAGCCAACCGTTACAACAATACTCAATTCATTTACTAGAGAAATTTATTCATTATTGGCTCAACTCATAGAAATACGGACATTTGTAATCATTTAAAACAGTCTAACAGAAGAAATAAGCTCCGACAATCAACCTAGGATCTGGAGTCACAGNTTCAGAAATAACCGAGAATATCAGTGACAATCATGTTATGTAAATGACCCTAGAACTTAGTCACAATCCGTGAATAATAAATAAATGCCATGTATGCAGCATGCAACTCTCATAGGTGGTCCTCTCGGTACACATAAGTGTCCATTGGCCCAGGGAAATCCATCCTGTAACATGTACGACGTGGTGACTCAGTCACTAAGTACTGAGGGAGCAG
>ML258102.1:0-10082 GCA_005239495.1 Nicotiana undulata | reverse complement strand
TATTATTATATGCAAACTCCGCTAGTGGCAGAAACTGATCCCATGAACCACCAAAATCAATCACACAAGCCCGTAACATATCCTCCAATATCTGAATAGTCAGTTCTGACTGCCCCTCGGTCTGAGGAAGAAATGCAATGCTTAACTCTACATCAGTACCCATACCTCTCTGTACGACCCTCCAAAACTGAGATGTGAACTGAGTACCTCTGTCTGAAATAATAGAAACCGAAACTCCATGCAACCGGACAATCTCCTTAATGTGAATACCCACTAACCACTCTGAAGTATAAGTAGTGCTGACAGGAATGAAGTGCGCGTACTCGGTCAATCTATCCACAATGACCCAAATAGCATCAAAACCCTTCGAAGTCCGTGGAAGCCCAACTACAAAGTCCATAGTGATCCGCTCCCACTTCCACTCTGGAATATCTAACCTCTGAAGCAATCCACCTGGTCTCTGGTGCTCATACTTGACTTGCTGGCAGTTGAGACACCGTGCTACATACTCAACTATATCTCTCTTCATCCGCCTCCACCAATACTGCTGTCTCAAGTCCTGATACATCTTCACGGCACCTGGATGAATGGAGTACCGCGAGCTATGTGCCTCTGCTAATATCAACTCTCGAATACCATCCACATTGGGCACGAAAATACAGCCCTGCATCCTCATAACTCCGTCATCACCGATAGTCACATCTCTGGCATCACCCCGACGAACTCTATCCTGAAGAACCAACAAGTGTCGGTCATCATACTGGTGAGCTTTAATCTGATCATAAAGAGAGGACCGGGAAGCCATGCTAGCTAATACCCGCGGAGGGTCTGACAAATCCAACCTCACCAACTGACTCGCTAAAGCCTGAACATCAAGTGATAAAGGTCGCTCTGCTGCTGAAAGGTAAGCTAGACTCCCCAAACTCTCGGCTCTGCGACTCAAGGCATCGGCCACTACATTGGCCTTCCCCGGGTGATACAAAATAGTAAGATCATAATCCTTTAGAATCTCTAACCATCTCCTCTGCCGCAAATTCAAATCCTTCTGTCTTAGCAGATACTGCAAGCTACGATGATCAGTGAAAATCTCACACTGTACCCCATACAAGTAATGCCGCCAAATCTTTAAGGCATGAACAATAGCAGCTAACTCAAGATCATGCACTGGATAGTTCTTCTCGTGCACCTTCAACTATCTAGACGCGTAGGCAATCACCCTACCGTCATGCATCAACAACGCTCCCAAGCAAACTCTAGAAGCATCACAATAGACTGTGTAAGAACCCGAACTAGTGGGCAAAACTAGTACCGTAGCTGTGGTCAATGCTGACTTGAGCTTCTGAAAGCTCTCCTCACACTCGTCAGACCATCTGAATGGAGCACCCTTCTGGGTCAATCTAGTAAATGGTGAAGCAATAGAAGAGAATCCCTCCACAAAGCGACGGTAATATCCCTCCAAACCAAGGAAACTCCTAATCTCTGTAGCTGAGGACGATCTGGGCCAACTCTGCACCGCCTCAATCTTCTTCGGATCAACCTGAATACCCTCACTAGACACAATGTGCCCCAACAAAGCTACTGAACCAAGCCAAAACTCACACTTGGAGAATTTTGCATAAATTTTCTCCTCCCTCAATCTCTGTAACACAATCTTCAAGTGCTGAGCATGCTCTTCTTGGCTACGAGAATAAACCAGGATGTCATCAATGAACATAATGACGAACGAATCAAGGTAAGGCTGGAACACACTATTCATCAATTGCATGAACGCGGCTGGGGCATTGGTCAGCCCAAATGACATAACCAGAAACTCATAATGACCATATCTTGTCCTGAAAGCAGTCTTTGGAATGTCAGAATCCCGAATCTTCAGCTGATGATACCCAGACCTTAAGTCAATCTTAGAGAACACCTTAGCTCCCTGAAGCTGATCAAATAAGTCATCACTACGAGGCAAAGGATAATGGTTCTTCACTTTAACCTTATTCAGTTGTCTATAATCAATACACATACGCATGGAGCCATCTTTCTTTTTCACGAACAACACCGGTGCACCCCAAGGTGACACACTAGGCCGAATGAACCCCTTATCTAAGAGTTCCTGAAGCTTCTCTTTCTATTCTTTCAACTCCGCCAGTGCCATGCGGTAAGATGGAATAGAGATAGGCTGGGTGTCTGGCACCAGGTCAATACCAAAATCAAGATCCCTGTCAGGTGGCATGCCTGGCAGGTCTACAGGGAATACATCCGGGAAGTCACGGACTATAGGATTTGAATCAATAGAAGAAGTCTCACTACTAACATCCCTCACAAAATCAAGTTAAGATTCACACCCTTTCTCAACCATACGCTGATCCTTTAAATAAGAAATCACTCTGCTAGGCACATGCTCTATAGACCCTCTCCACTAAACTCTCGGAACTTCGGGCATAGCTAGGGTCACGGTCTTAGCATGACATGGTGATAACCAATCAATGCCCATAATTACATCAAAATCAACCATACTGAGTAACATCAAGTCCACTCGGGTCTCCAGACCCCCAATAGATATAAGATACGACCGGAACACGCGGTCCACAACAATAGTATCGCCCATCGGAGTTGAAACATGAACAGACGTAACTAAAGACTCACGGGGAATATTCAGAAAATGAGCAAAATAGGACGTGACATAAGAGTACGTGGAACCAGGGTAAAATAAAGCCAAAACATCACTGTGACAAACTGAAATAGTATATGTAATCACTGCATCTGAGGCCATAGCATCAGGCCTAGATGGAAGTGCATAGATACGTGGCTGGCCTCCACCTGCTTGACCTCCCCCTCTAGGGCGGCCTCTAGCTGCCTGACCACCACCCCTAGCTGCCTAGGTAGGTGGTGAAGTGACTGGGGCTGAAGCCGAAGGCTGAACCCTCTGGTGAGATGAACTACTAGGACGACGGGGACACTGCCTCCACTCATGTCCGAACTCTCCACACTCATAACAACTACCTGGAGTTGGAGATGAAAACTAACGAGACCCCATGCGACCATGATAACCACCGAATGAACCATGCATAGAAGATCCCTGATAAGATGATGCTCGGGCAGAGCTCTAAGCTGGAAGGGCACTAAAAGATGAACGTCCCTGATGAGAATTACGAGGACCCTACCCCGAAGATACACCACCGTAAGCTGGGTGAACTGGCTGTGGAGGTCTAAATGGACGACCTCTGATGTGCTGAAACTGCCCTCTAAAAGGGGCACCACTGAAGCTACCTGATCCCCAAGGCCTCTTGACCTCCCTCCCCTCACTCTCCTGCCTATGAACCGACTCAATGTCCCAAGCAATGTCAACTACTTGCTCAAATGTAGCTCCAGACACTCTCTCTCTCTCTCTGGTCATCAAGATTCGAAGATGATAAGTAAGACCATCTACAAACCTCCTAATCCTCCCCCTATCTGTAGGGACAAACTTAGAAGCATGTATAGCCAACTCGGAAAATCTTATCTCGTACTGAGTAACTGACAACTCTCCTTGGCGCAGCTGCTCAAACTGTCCACGCTGCTCCTCTCTGTGGGACTGAGGAACAAACTTCTCCAAAACGATCGTGGAGAACTACTGCCATGTGAGTGGTGCTGAACCAACCGGCCTACACCTCTCGAATGCCTCCCACCAAGTGAAAGCTACACCCGCAAACTGAAATGTAGCAAACGAGACCCCACTAGTCTCCAAAATACCCGCAGTACGCAATATCCTCTAGCATTTATCCGAAAAACCTTGGGCATCCTCAACCTCTAGGCCGCTGAAAGTCGGAGGCTTAAGTCTGCTGAACCCTTCCAGCCTACGCTGCTCATCCTCGGGCATAGATGGAACCACATAGTCCTGAACTGGGGCAACCGACTGAGCTGGGGTTGCTCCCGGTGTTTGAATACCACGTACAACCTGCTCAGGTGTCTGGGCAGTTGGAGTCTGATTGCCTCCCCCGGCCTGAGCTGCAGTGGCAGTAGTGGACATAGCAACTGCTTGAGCTAAACTGGAATACAGCGTCAATATCTGAGCCAGGGTCTCCTGAAGACCCGGAATAACAATAGGCATTGCCGGTGCCTGAGCTGTCTCACTGGAGCACCATCGGCGGGAACCTGATCCTGAACGATAGGGGGATCCTGTGGTACTACTCCGGTTGCTGCCTGGGCTGGTCCCCTACCTCTACCATGGCCTCGACCCCTGGTGGGTCTAGCTGGTGTTTGGTCACCCTAATCAGTATTGCGTGTCCTCACCATCTGTGAGAGAATGAAACAACATAAGTTTAGATTTCAAGAATCAATAGATTGGAAAGAAAGAGTTCAAGAAATTGATATTTTTCCTAAGAGTTCTGCAGCCTCTCGAAGATAAGTACAGACGTCTCCGTACCAATCTGCAAGACTCTACTGAACCTGCTCATGACCGTTGAGTCCTATGCAACCTAGAGCTCTGATACCAACTTGTCACGACCCCAAATCCTAACAGGCCATGATGGCGCCTATCGTGGAACTAGGCTAGCCAACCATCACCTTACTACGCATTTGTTCTATTATAATAATTCACAATTCAATAATAAACAAAAAACATAACATAAAATAAGTTCTTTAAGTCTTAGTGCCCCACTAATAGTCTAAACAACTCTAAACAAAACCTCAGAAGACTAGAGTCAACATGGTCACGAGCATCTACGAAATAACACTAACTCAACTAATGTCTTAAATAAAGTCTAGGAATGAAATGCTAAAACTAAAAAAGGAAGGGAAATGGAGAAGTTGTGGACGCTGGACAACTACCTCGAAATCCCGTAAAGCTGCTGCTAACAAACAAGACAGTTACAGCTCCAAATCGGTACCTGGATCTGTGCACAGAGGCACAGGGAGTAATGATGAGTACGCCAACTCAGTAGTAATGAAAATAAATCACAGTCTGAGAAATACGAAACACACAGCACAGATACACCAATTCACAAAAACAGTAAAACATCAAGTCACCATAAAGTATTCATCAAATTCATAAGTTCGAAAACCGTTTTTCAGAAATCCTTTAAAACAAGTATAATATCAATATATCTCAGTAAAACTCTCAGTAAAATCAGTTTGAGAAACGAAGTGAATCGTAGTCAAAAACTCAGTAAAGTTTATCATAAATTTGCCCCTCAGGCTAAAATCATTTCTCATAACAATCTCAGTATCAGCCCATCAGGCAACCTCACAGTCACTCAATATTAGCCCATCAGGCAACCTCACAGTCACTCAATATTAGCCCATCAGGCAACCTCACAGTCACTCAATATTAGCCCATCAGGAAACCTCACAATCACATAGCATTAGCCACGCGGGCAACACCACTCATTAGGTACCTCCGCTCACTGGGGGTGTGTACAGACTCCGGAGAGGCTTCTACAGCCCAAGAGCTATAACAAGCCACAACATGGCATAAATCACACACTGTAACGACCCAGTCCGTCGTTATGCAGTATACACATCTATTCCCTTATTTCTGTCTTGTAGTAGCTCGGTTAGACTGTTTATGAAGTGTTGGGGTTGGTTGGTTCGGGTTCGGAGTGAAAATAGAGTGGATTGAGACACTTAGTCTCTAACAGGAGCTTTAGAGTTGAAAATGTCAACCCGGAGTTGACTTATTAGTAAACGACCTCAGAATGCGGATTTTATGGTTCGGATAGCTTCGTTAGGTGATTTGGGACTTAGGAGTGTGTTCAGAATATTTTTAGGATGCCCGGTGTAGAATTAGGCTTGAATTGGCGAAGTTAGTATTTTGGCGAATTCCGGTTGATAGGCGAGATTTTGATCCGAGGGTCGGAATGGGATTCCGAGAGTTGCTGTAGCTTCGTTAGGTCATTTTGGACTTGCCCGCAAAATTTCAGGTCATTCGGAGATGGTTTGGTTGGGTTTTTGATCAAATGCGTGTTTCGGAAGTTTTTGGAAATCATAGGCTTGAATTGGATGAGAATTTATGGTTTTGATGTTGTTTTTGGTGTTTTAATGGCTCGACAAAGTTTGAATAACCATGTTAGATATGTTGGTATGTTTGGTTGGGGTCCCGAGGGGCTCGATTTTGATTTCGGGCGTTAAACGGAGAAGTTGGAACTTGAAAAGCAGCTGAAACTGATGTTGCTGGTGCGATCGCACCTGCGATGCTTGGGCCGCAGGTGCGGATATCGCAGGCGCGGAAAGCATGGCGCAGGTGTGAGGTTTGGTCACTAGGGCGGAAGGAATATCGCACCTGCGAGGTCGCAGGTGCGGGAGATGGGGTCGCAGGCGCGGGCTCTGGGTGTTAAGTGAAGGACCGCTGGTGCGGTCAATATGTCGCCCCTGCGGGCCCGCTGTTGCGATAAAGAGGCCGCAGGTGCGAAAGGGGTCGCAAGGGCGGATGGATGTCCACACCTGCGATGTCGCAGGCGAGGGAAAAGTATCGCAGGTGCAGGAGCTGGGCAACTTAAGTGGGTTCCGCAGGTGCAGTTGAAAGGTCGCACATGCGGAGTCGTAGGTGCGAGAAAAACACAACTGTTACGAAAATGCCTGGGCAGAACTATAAAAGGCAGCCTTCGCGAAATTTGTCTTCTTTAACCATTTTTACACACGGGTTGGAGGTTTTGAAGGAGTTTGGAGAGGGTTTTTGTTGTTTCTTCAAGGAGGTAAGTTTCTTGGACTCAAAACTCGTTATATTGTGCATTAAGAACGATTTGAGGTTGAAATATTTGGTAAAAACAGTAGAAAAATGGTGGTTAGCGCTTGGGTTTAAGAGAAGAAGATTGAAGGACAATTTGAGGTCCGATTTTCGTGTTCTTGGTATGGTTAGACTCGGGAAAAGACAAGGAACCTAGTGTTGTGAAAATTTCTGACTTTGGAGACGTGGGCTCGAGGGGCAGGTTTTGACCGAATTCGGGATTTTTGGTATTTTTCCTAATTTTGATTGGGGGATTGTTCCTTGGCACATTGTGACACTATGTAATTGATTATTGATAGATTTGGAGCATTTGGAGGCCGATTCTCAAGGAAAGGGCCCGGCAGAGTAGAGTTGAGCCGGTTTCGAGGTAAGTAACGGCTTCAACCTTGGAACTGAGGGGTTCAAGACCCCAATGTACATGCTAATTGATGATAGTTACTATGATACACTCGCCAAGTGACGGGCATATGAGTGTGGGTTGATTTGTTGTGGCCCGTCTTATCCCCACCATGATATCGGTACTGTGAAGGCTATTAATGCGTAGAAACTAAAAGAAACATAGCAAGTATAAATGATAAGACTTCATGTCTATATGTGGAGACTGGAAAGGGTCTGTTACTGTTATTTATATTGCGAACATTACTTGTGCATACTCTGTCCTGTTATTATACATGTATTCGTATTTCAGTCTCAGAAATTACTTATTTATCATGCATTGCCATCGTTTGGGCTGTTTACACAATGAGAGTGTTGGGAGGAGACTGGTAATTCTGACTGAGTATGGGCCTAGAGCAAAATGTTGAGATAATATACCCTTCGTGGGCTTGATATATATATATATAGCGCTTGGGCCATATCCTTGGCGGCCCCTCCGGAGTCTTTACACCCCCAGTGAGCGCACAGTTACTGAGGGATGGATGTCCCTGGACATGGATTTGTCCGAGATATGAGATATTGAGGGATGGATTTCCATGGACATGGATTTGTCCGAGATATGAGATATAGAGGGATGGATTTCCCTGGCACATATATTTTTTATGAGATATGGAGGGATGGATTTCCCTGGTACAGATTATGGATGAGTATGATATCCCGGAGATGGATTTCTCCGAAAGGCTGAATTGGCCTGCTCCCTCGGTACTTAGTGACTGAGTCACCACGCTGTACATGTTACGGGATGGATTTCCCTGGGCCAATTGCCAATTATGTACTGAGAGGACCACCTGTGAGTGTTTCATGCTACATACATGGCTTTTTTTTGTTATTCACGGATTGTGACTAAGTTCTAGGGTCATTTACATAACATGATTGTCACTGATATTCTCGGTTATTTATGAAACATTCATTATTCGAATTGTTATTTATGGAGGTTGAGTTCTTCACTACCTCCTCAGACCGCAGGTTGTTTTCATTACTTACCTGCACACTGTGTGTGCAGATCCAGGTGCACCGAGATTTGGCATGGATCGGTGATAGCAACTTATCTGTCAGAGCCGACGAGGTAGCAGTTGGCGTTCTCTGTCCCGTCCCTCTTTTCCTTATTTTTCCTCCTGTATTAGAAATTGGAAACTTAAAACTTCAGTATTTTTTCTAAGTTGTATTGATGTTAGTAGCTCATGACTGCGTGACCGCAGATCCTAGATTGATTGTTGGAGCTTATTTCTTCGGTTAGACTGTTTTTAACTGATTAAAAAGTTCCGTATTTCTATGATTTGAGAAAAAAATGAGTAAATTTCTCTAGTAAATGAATTGAGTATTGTTGTAACGATTGGCTAGCCTAGTTCCTTGACAGGCGCCATCACAACTCAGAAACGGAGACATGAGCAGGTTTAGTAGAGTCTTGTGGATCGGTACGGAGACGTCTGTGCTTATCTTCGAGAGGCTGCAGAACCCTTAGGAAACTTCATATCCTTGAATTATGTTGTGCGACTCTGTTGATTCTTGGAACTAAACTCTCATTGTTTCATCCTCTCACAGATGGTGAGGACTCGTGCTACCGGCAGTGATGACCCGGCACCAGCGGGACCAGTTCGAGGCCGAGGTCGTCGTGGTCGAGGTCATGCTAGGGGGAGGGGTGCAGCCCATCCGGTACGTGGGGAAGCACCTGAGGATCCTCCCATTGCTCAGGATCAGGTCCCCACAGTCGAGGTTCCAGCGGGGCAGGACCCGGCACCAGCTGTGCTATAGTGATCCCAGGTCTTCAGGAGACCTTGACTCAGATTCTGACAGTGTGCACCAGCTTAGCACAGGCGGTCGCCCTATCTTCTTCTGCTACCACATCTCAGGCCGGGAGAGGCATACAGACTCCAGTTGCCCGGACTCCTAATCAGGTTCTTCGGGGGCTTCAGACACCGGGAGTAGCCCCAGTCCAGCCCGTTGCTGCCGCACCGGATTTCGTGGTTCCTGCCTTGGCAGATGATGAGCAGCGGAGACTGGAGAGATTCAGCAGACTCTAGCCCCCTACTTTCAGTGGCACTGAGGGCGAGGATGCCCAGGCTTTCTTGGACAAGTGCTAGAGGATTCTTTGTACCGCTGGGATCTTCGAGACTAGCGGAGTTCAATTTACCACTTTCCAGTTCTCGGGATCGGCACTTGCTTGGTGGGAGGCCTATGAGAAGCGCATACCCGCCGGTACACCACCAGTACACCACCACTTACTTGGCACCAGTTTTCTATTCTCTTCTTAGAGAAGTATGTACCATAGTCTCAGAGAGAGGAGCTGCGTAGAGAGTTTGAGCAGCTGCGTCAGGGTTATATGACAGTGACGCGATATGAGATGAGGTTTTTCGAGTTAGCTCGTCATGCTGTCTGGTTGGTCCCTACGGACAGGGAGAGGATTCGGAGATTTGTTGATGGTCTTAAACATCAGTTGCGGATTCTTCTGACCAGAGAGAGGGTGTCTGGGGTTTCTTTTGATACAGTTGTGGACATCTCAAGAGACATTGAGTCTATTCGACGCCAAGAGCGTTNGTGGTTCTCATTCGGGCCGTTCATCATTTAGTGCCCTCCCAGCTCAGAGTTCACCTAGGCCACCGTCCTTCTATGGTTCCTTAGGACAGGGTTCTTCCAGCAGCTACTCCGATTCCAGGGGTTCCCTTCAGTCCCTGCCGTCAGTCGTGGGTAGAGGTTGTTTTGAGTGCGGGGATCCAGGCCATGTTAAAAGGTTTTGCCCCCGTCTTGCTAGCAGCTCTTATCAGCCGAGGGGTCAGCCTCCAGCTTCGACATCAGCTTGTGCACCACCCGCTCAGGGAGCTAGGGGTGGGGGTCAGGCAGTTAGAGGTCTCCCCAGAGGGGGAGGTCGATCAGGTGGAGGACCAGCTCGTCTTTATGCACTTCCGGCCAGGCCATATGCTATTGCTTCAGATGTAGTGATCACAGGTATTATTTCAGT
>ML258100.1:0-71357 GCA_005239495.1 Nicotiana undulata | reverse complement strand
TATCGTATGGCCCCGCCAGAGTTGAAGGAGTTGAAGGATCAGTTGCAGGATTTGTTGGATAAACGCTTCATTAGGCCTAGTGTTTCTCCTTGGGGTTCCCCAATGTTGTTCGTTAAGAAGAAAGATGGCTCAATGAGGATGTGTATTGACTACCGGCAGTTGAACAAGGTTACTATCAAGAATAAGTATCCTTTGCCGAGGATTGATGATCTATTTGACTAGCTTCAGGGTGCTACAGTGTTTTCCAAGATAGACTTGAGATCTGGTTACCATCAGCTGAGGATTAGGGCATCTTTTGTCCCTAAGACAGCCTTTCGCACTCGGTACGGGCATTATGAGTTCTTGGTGATGTCATTTGGGTTGACAAATGCCCCCGCTGCTTTTATAGAGTTGATGAACCGAGTGTTCAGGACCTATTTGGACTCGTTTGTTATAGTCTTCATTGATGATATTTTGATTTACTCCCGTAGCCGAGAGAAGCATGAGTAGCACCTTCGAGTCATTCTCCAGACTGAGGGATAGTCAGTTGTATGCCAAATTTTCTAAGTGTGAATTCTGGTTGAGTTCGATGGAATTCCTGGGCCATGTTGTGTCGGCAGAGGGTATTCAGGTGGATCCTAAGAAACTTTCAGCCGTTAGAGATTGGCCTAGGCCCACTTCAGCTACAGCGATTCGGAGTTTCTTGGGCTTAGCAGGTTATTGTCTCCGATTTGTGGAGGGTTTTTCATCTATCGCCGCCCCGATGACCAGGTTGACTCAGAAGGGTGCCCAGTTCAGGTGGTCTGATGAGTGTGAGGCGAGCTTTCAGAAGCTCAAGACAGCCTTGACCACGGCACCGGTGTTAGTTTTGCCCACAGGTTCAGGGCATTATACCGTGTATTGTGATGCTTCACGGGTTGGACATGGAGCAGTGTTGATGCAGGATGGAAAGGTTATAGCTTATGCCTCACGTCAGTTGAAGGTTCACGAGAAGAAATATCTAGTTCATGATTTGGAGTTAGCAACTATTGTTCATGCATTGAAAATTTGGAGGCATTATCTGTATGGGGTGCCATGTGAAGTGTTCACGGATCATAAGAGTTTGCAGTACATGTTCAAGCAAAAAGAGTTGAATATGAGGCAGAGGAGATGGTTAAAGCTGTTGAAGGATTATGATATTACCATTCTTTATCATCCGGGAAAGGCCAATGTGGTGGCCGATGCTTTGAGCCGGAAGTCAGCTAGTATAGGTAGTCTTGCTTATCTATCAGTCGGAGAACGACTGCTTGCTTTGGATGTTCAGGCTTTGGCCAACCGGTTTGTGTGATTGGAGGTTTCTGAGACTGGCAATGTTTTGGCCCATACTGTGGACGGTTCTTCATTGTATGATCGTATTCGGGACAGGCAATATGATGATCGTCATTTATGTGTTCTCAGAGATACGGTCTGGCACAAAGGTGCCAAACAGGTCACAGTTGATCCTAAGGGAGTTCTGAGGATGCAGGGCCGTATTTGTGTACCTGATGTTGATGGTATTCGTGAGTTGATATTGCAAGAGGCCCATAGTTCTCGGTATTCCATTAATCCGGGCGCCGCAAATATGTACCAGGACTTGCGGCAGCATTATTCATGGCAGAGGATGAAGAAGGATATTGTAGCATATGTAGCTAGGTGCTTGAACTGTCAGCAGGTTAAGTACGAGCAATAGAGACCCAGTAGTTTGATGCAGCAGATTGAGCTTCCCGAGTGGAAGTGGGAGCGTATCACCATGGATTTTGTAGTTGGACTCCCACGGACGCAGAGGATGTTTGATGCGGTGTCGGTCATTGTGGATAGGCTGACCAAGTCAGCGCACTTCATTCCAGTATCAGTTTCGTATTCGGCAGAGAAGTTGGCAAAGATCTATATGAGGGAGATTGCTCGATTGCATGGTGTGCCCGTGTCCATTATTTCAGACCGAGGTACTCAACTTACCTCCCATTTCTGGAGGGTATTTCAGCGTGAGTTGAGCACACGGGTTGATCTGAGCATAGCGTTTCATCCTCAAAAAGACGAACATGCCGAGCGTACTATTAAGATTTTGGAGGATATGTTGCGGGCATGTGTCATTGACTTTGGAGGTTCATGGGACCAGTTCTTACCCTTAGCTAAGTTTTCCTACAACAACAGTTATCAGTCGAGCATTCAGATGGCCCCGTATGAGGCGTTTTATGGTAGGCGGTGTCGGTCGCCAGTCGGATAGTTCGAGTCGGAAGAGGCTAGATTGTTGGGTTCTGAGTTAGTCCAGGATGCCTTGGACAAGGTGAAGGTCATTCAAGATAGACTTCGTACATCTCAGTCCAGGAAGAAGAGTTATGCGAATTGCAGAGTTCGAGATTTGGCATTTATGATAGGAGACTGGGTATTTCTACGGGTGTCGCCCATGAAGGGCGTGATGAGGTTCGGAAAGAAGGGCAAGTTTAGCCCTAGGTACATTGGTCCATTTGAGATTCTTGATAAGGTAGGGGAGGTGGCTTACAGACTTGCTTTGCCACCGAGTTTATCAACCGTACACCCTGTGTTCACGTATCTATGCTTTGGAGGTATATTGCGGATCCATCTCATGTACTTGACTTCAGTGGTGTCCAGTTGGACAAGGATTTTTCTTACGAGGAGGAGCCGGTAGCCATATTGGCTCGGCAGGTTCGTCAGTTGAGATCGAAGAGTTATCCTTCGGTCCGTGTTCAGTGGAGAGGTCAGCCTATTGAGGAAGCAACCTGGAAGTCCGAGTCCGATATGCGAAGCCGATATCCCCATCTTTTCCCCGATTCAGGTACCTTTCTATGTCCGTTCGAGGACGAACGTTTATTTTGTAGTTGGAGATTGTGATGACCCAAAAGGTCACCCCGTGTAACTTTAACTAAATCTATGTTCTGAGGCCCTGAAAGCCTCCGTTTATCTCACCTCGATATGTGTGCGCAGCTCGGGCGCGTAGCCGAAAAGCCTCTATGTGGAAAATTGATAAGATGTTGAATTTGTGATAATTATTTGAATAAAGTTGACTTTGGGTCAACATTTTTGTTAAACGGTCCCGGAGGGTCCATAGGAAAATATGAGACTTGGGCGTATGCCCGAAATCGAATTTCGAGGTCCCAAGCCCGAGAAATGTATTTTTAAAGAAAATTGTTTTCTGAAAAATATAAAGGCTTTTGAAAATGAAATTTGATGTGAAACCTGTGTATCAGGATCGTATTGTGGTTACGGAGCCCGGAACAGGTTCAATATGTTTATTATGAGTTATCTATGGAATTTGGTAAGAAACGGACTAAATTTGACGTGATTCGGGCTAAAAGTGGAAACTATGAGAGTTTAAGATGTTTGGAAATACTACGATGATTTCGAGGCCTAATTCGTTGTTTTTTATGTTATTTTGGTAGTGTAACTGCACGAGTGAGTTCGTAGGATGTTTTTGAGGTTGTGTGTATAATTGGTGTTGAGCCCCGAGGGTTCGGGGGAGTTTCGGGTAGGTTCCGGGGTATTTTTAGACTTAGAACACAGCAGTTGCGGATCAGAAAGGAGGCCAGGTCTCTGAACCTGTAGTGAGGTCCGCGGTCGACCTTTTGCTGTCCGCGGTGGACCATCGCGGTCGCGGTCCGCGGTGGGGAAGTTTCATAGAGGTTCGCAGTTGAGGCCTTCGCGGCCGCGATCACTCTAGCGCGGTCCACGGTGGAGGCCTAGGCAGGGTATGTATAAACGGGATTTTAAGTTATTTTCTATTTTTCAAAATCTTAAAAACATAAGAGGCGATTTTCTAAACACTCTTTCTTCTCCAAAACATTTGTAAGTGATTTCTAACTCATTTTCTTTACTGCTTAACTTCTTTTTACAAGGTTTCGTCTTAGAATCTAGGGTTTTCATGAGGGAAGTGGGAATTTTGGGTACAACCTAAGAATATTGAAATTTGAGAATTGAGACCTCAATTAGGGGTCGAATTCTGAAACAAATTGTATATTCGGGCTCGTGGGGGAATGGGTGATCGGTTTTTGGTCCGAACCTCGTGTTCCGACCAAGCGGGCCCGGGGTCAAACTTTGGAATTTTTGGAAGAATGTTGGGAATTCTATAATTAGGCTTTGGAATTGAATTATTGAGTAATTATTGATGTTATTGAGTCGATTATGTCTAGATACGATCGTTTCGGAGTCGAGTTCGAGAGGAAAAACGGTGTTAGAGGCTTGATTGGCATTCTTGGAGCCGAGGTAAGTGTTTGGCCTAACTTTAGCTTGAGGGAATAGGTGTTGAGTCGTATGTGCTACTTATTTCAATCATGTTCAATGTATAGGTGAGGTGAGGTGACGAGTACCTATACATTGTTTGTCAAGCATGCCCGTGAGTCGGTTTTGGTGTACTACACGTTATTGCTTCGATATTTATTGTGTTATGAAGTAGATTCATTTTGGAAGTTGTTCAATTGCTGAGAATACGTTATTAAGGATTTGTGATAAGTTGTTTCGGTTAAGAAGTGATTTTATTAAGTTGTATACTCGTATGAGATTGGTTATAGCTGAGTCTCTTGTCGGGCGGTATTGTTTTGGTTGTTAACCCTTTGCTGGGTGATTATGAGTTGTACTTCTTACTGTTGATTTTCTTGCCAAGTTATTGTTTGATGTTGATTGGGTGAGGAAGAGTGTAAAGCGCGAAGGGTGATGCCGTGTATTCATTCCATTCATTGCATTGTGAGGAAGAGAGTAAAAGCACAAAGGGTGATGTCGTGCCATGATTTTACATTTAAAAGCACGAAGGAACATGTCGTGCCCTATTATTTATTTATTGCATTGTGAGGAAGAGAGTAAAAGCACAAAGGGTGATGTCGTGCCATGATTTTACATTTAAAAGCACGAAGGAACATGTCGTGCCCTATTATTTATTTATTGCATTGTGAGGAAGAGAGTAAAAGCATGAAGGGTGATGCCATGTATTCATTGCATTCATTGCATTGTGAGGATGAAAGTAAAAAGCACGAAGGGTGATGTCGTGTACTTGTTTTGGTAAAGATGAGAGGAAAGCACGAAGGGTGATGCCGTGTACATATTTGTTTGTGTTGTTACTTCCTGTTGACTTTTACTCTTCTATATTGATGCCTTGCTCAGTGATTCATTACTGTTCTCTCTTGTTTTCCCCATTATTTGTCCCCTGTCTTGTCGTACTTAATTTATTATTTCCTGTTATTTCCCTGTTATATATTGTAGAACTGTAAAGGTAATTTGTTGTTGTCGTGTCTAGCCTCGCCACTACTTCGCCGAAGTTAGGCTCGACACTTACTCAGTACATGGGGTCGGTTGTACTGATGCTACACCTGCACTTCTTTATGTTGTGCAAATTATGGAGCCGGACCTAGTGGACACTGATAGAGGGAGTACCCTTCAGTCCACACAGGCGACATCGAGGTAGTCCCGCAGACGTTCGTGGGCCTTGGCGTCACCATCTATCTTCTCATTTTATGTCTTATTTTGTAGTTCCAAGACAATTGCACTTGTTCATTTCAGACTTTTGTTGTAGAGATCTTAGACTGTCCGTGAGATTTTGTGACACCAGTTCTGGGGGCTCATGTACGTAAATTTCGTGACATTTATTACATTAAGTTGGTAACCCGTAGTTTCCGCATCCTTATTTAATTATTCATATTTATTGTTTTCCCTTTTTATTGATGTCTTAAATAAAGAAAAATAGTAAAGTTAACCAAAACGTTGGCTTGTCTAGCGGGTTCAACGTTAGAAGCCATCACGGCCTAAAGGTGAGATTTCGGGTCATGACAGTTACTACAATTTCTGGTAGTAGTAATCTAATTGAAGGCTCTAGAAGAGCTACTATAACTCTGCCTAGGGGAACAATACTTATCATGGAGAGTGCAATGTTCTCCGCCAAGTCCAAGAGGAACTTGTTGAGTTTTAAAGATATCCGCTGAAATGGATATCATATTGAGACAGTAGTTGAGAATAATCTTGAATGTCTCATCATTACCAAGAATGTCTCCAGCCACAAAAGGGTTATTAAGAAATTCTCATCTTTATCTTGTGGCCTGTATTGGACAAGAATTAGTGCAAATGAGCCACATTCTACCGTAAACCAAAAGGTTACTGATTCCAATACTTTTGTACTTGGCATGATCGATTGGGACATCCTAAATCAATTATGATGAGACAAATTATAGAAAACCCAAATGGGCATCCATTAAAGAATTTAAAGATTCTTTTAAATAATGAATTTTCTTGCACTTCTTGTTATCAAGGCAAGTTAATTATTAGACCATCACCAACAAAGGTTGGGATTGAGTCCCATGCGTTATTGGAACGTATACAAGGGGATATTTGTAGACATATTCACCCACCTAGTGGGTCATTTAGATATTTTATGGTCTTAATAGATGCATCTTCTAGATGGTCTCATGTGTGCCTATTGTCATCTCTGTCACGACCCAAATTTCCCTCCGTTGGGTATCGTGATGGCACCTAATCTTAGGGACTAGGTAAGCCTAACATTTACAGAATAACAACAATAATGGAAGAAATCTAACAGTCTCGATATAGAAATCTTGACATAATTACAATGTTCCCAAAACCGGTAATACAAGTCATAAGCTCTACGAAATCTTCTACTACTTCTAAATACAACTGTTTGGAAACAAATACAACAGTGTATGAATACTACTTGTAAAAAGGTGACTCTAAAGCCTGCGAACGCAGCAGCAGGTTACCTTGAGTCTCCTCGACACTGGCTCACGCAGCTACTAACAATATATATACCTAGATCTGCACACAAAAATGGGCAGAAGTGTAGTATGAGCACACCACACCGGTTCCCAATAAGTATCAAGACTAACCTCGATGAAGTAGTGACGAGAACTAGTCAAGACACCACTGGTATAACAAAATAAACTGACATGAATATGGAAATAACCGATCACTACTTCTATCTAAGACTTCACGGTATAATTACAACCATAACAATATAATGCGGAAGGAAATTACAGAAATTAATTAACGGAACAGCATAAAAATACACATAAAGATGGACAACAAGACAAACCAAGCCGGAAGATAACCACAACACAATAGAAAGCACTAATAACTCGACTCTGCGTCAGTTTGTACACATCGGGCCTTAGCCACTAAAATCAATAAACTGGTGGAAACTTTTGAACAACAGTTCATATTTAAAACTTTGAAGATATAATCATTTCAGTATAGAAAGACCTCCTTTGAAACATACCTTCTCTGAATGTATATATATATATATATATATTTAATAAAGAGAAATACTTAGAACATAGTTTCTTTCAAAAATACGAAATTTTCAAATATGTCTTCCCAATAAATGACTCCCAAATATAATTTTATGCAAGACGAATGCTTTTCAAATATACCTACGAAATAAAAGTCCTTCAGATATAATCTCCCTCGAAACCATTACGTTTTCAATAACACTTTTCAGTAGAATCTTTTGTTCATAGTCTTCTCAAGATAAATCTACCGAAACTCAGTCCGTAACTCAGAAATTTCCATGCAATACAGGAGGAATATCGAGTCTTGTCAATAATGCAGTAAGGGAACAGTATGAATATCCAAATTGAAACACCGGAATAATAACACTTAAACAAGTGCGGTAAATATCGCATAGGAACAACGGAAATAATAGTGCAAAGATAAGTGCACGGCATCACCCTTCGTGCTTTTACTCTCATCCTCACCAAAACAAGTGCACGACATCACCCTTCGTGCTTTTACTCTCATCCTCACCAAAACAAGTGCACGATATCACCCTTCGTGCTTTTACTCTCATCCTCACCAAAACAAGTGCACGATATCACCCTTCGTGCTTTTACTCTCATCCTCACCAAAATAAGTGCACGACGTCACCCTTTGTGTTTTTACTCTCGTCCTCACAATAAATAAATAAAAACGGCACGGCATCACCCTTCGTGCTTTTAATATCATAACATGGCACGGCATTACCCTTCGTGCTTTAATATCATAACATGGCATGGCATCACCCTTCGTGCTTTTACTCTCTCATCCTCACAATACATAATACACAGCATCATCCTACGTGCTTTACACTCTTCCTCACCCAAACAATATCAAGAACAACAGTTTGGCAAGGAAAATCAACAATATGAACCATAAATCACAACATCCCGGCAAGGGAATCAACAATGCAAACAATATCATTAACATCATAAACAGTAATAGAAACCATACCATCCCGGCAAGGGAGTCAACAATGAAAACAACATCATCCCAGCAAGGGAAACAGCTATAACCAATCTCGCCTAAACAGTTAAATTCACAGAATGAAACTCAGCTTTAACAAAGGCCCAGTAACAGGCAACATCAAGAAAATAGCAACAACATAAATGTTTATCAACTAGACCTAAGTAGCACTTAAGGGGAAAATCATATAATTCATAATGTAAGATTCACGGGCATGCTTGACACCAACGAACGGATGTTCCAACTACGGGTAAACAACTATAAAGCTAGATAACACTAATATAGTCAATTTGGCAGTTTTAGGAAGAAAATATAGCATGATGATAAGGGCTGTAAAATATTCAGTTAAGTCAATTAAGATCAAATAACCAACGAAGGAATCCAAAAGCAAGTAATTCTAATTTAAGCAGTAAAGGATGAAATTAACAACCAAGGATTCAAATATAACAATTACAATTCATACACATGTAACATAAGAACCTACAAATCCTAAAAGGCCAATCCATTTGCAAATAAGTCCGAGTATGTACTCGTCACCTCGCATACACGGACTACAATCAACAAGGAAGACTCAATCATAAGGGGTAGTTCCCCCACACAAGGTTAGGCAAGATACTTACCTCAAAGAGGATAACCCAGTACTCAAAAAAAGACTTCTCAGGCGAAAAGACCTCCGGACGGCTCAAAATCACCTAAAACAACTTCAAAATACACATAAAACGTACAAGGAACTATTCCGAATAATAAAGTTTCAATCTTTAAAAAATTATAAAAATCGACCCAAAAGTCGACCCCCAGGCCCGCACCTCGGAACCCGACAAATTTTACAAAATTCGATTATCCATTCCGATACGAGTTCAACCATACAAAATTTATCAAATTCCGATACCATTTGGTCCTCCAAATCATGATGTTTCATTTTAGAAATTTTCTTTCAAAACCCACATTCTTCCTCAACTAAAAACACAAATTAAATGATAAAACTAAGGACTAATTCATGGAATATGTTTAATTCTAGTGGAAGAACACTTACCCATTTGATTTGTGTGAAAACCCTCAAAGAATGGCCAAGAACCGAACTCTAAAAGTCAAATTATGATAATAATGGCTTAACCCTCATTTTTTAAACTTATATTCTGCCCATACGTTTAATGAATCGCGATCGCGGAACATCGTTTGCGATCGCGAAGAAGAAAGAGGAAATCTGCCCAGGTTGTTCATTGCGAACGCTACAAGGAGTTCGCGAATGCGGAGAAGGAGAACAAGGACACTACGCGAACGCATAGGCTTCTATGTGATCGTGAAGAAGAAGTAAAACATACTGCCCCAGCCCTATTTTCTATTGTGTGAACGCAAAGAGGAGGGTGCGATCGCGAAGAGTGAAGCCTACAAAGTTGTGCGATCGCGAAGTAGCCTATGCGATCACGATTAAGGAAAAATGGGCTGGTCCATTTTACACTATGCAATCGCGGATGAGTCTATGCGATAGCATAGAAGAGAACACTAGATAGCAGTATCAGCAGAGTAAAATGAGAGAAAATGAACCCGAAACCTATCCAAAACACACCGGAAGCCCCCGGGACCCCGTCTAATCACACGAACAAGTCATATAACCTAACACGGACTCGCTTGAGGTTTCAAAATACATAAAACAACACCAAAACGACGGATTAAACCATAAATCAAACTTATGAATTTTCAAAACTTCAAATATCAAAACTCGCGTCGAAACCTATCAATTCAACCCGGAATGACGTGAAATTTTGCAGACAAGTCACAAATAACACAACGGACCCACATCCATTCCCGAAATTCCATTCCGAGCCTGATATCAAATTTTCACATATCGGCTGAAATCTCCGAAATTCTAACTTTCGCCAAATTACCTCAAATCCCTCTACGGATCTCCACATCCAATTTCGGACGCACGCCTAAGTCCAAAATCATCATACGAAGCTGTTGACATTAGCCAAAACTCATTCCGAGACCGTTTACACAAAAGTCAAACCTCCGGTCAACTTTCATCACTTAAGCTTCAAAGTTTGAAAATTCTCTCCCAATTCGACTCCGAATTATCCGGTAACTGAATCTAACCACGCACACAGGTCGATATACACAACGTGAAGCTGTTCAAGACCTTACGCCACCGAAAGGAGCTTAAATTCTCAAAATGACTGGTCAGGTCGTTACAATCTCGCAACCTGGCGTTCGCAAAATTAATTGCACAAATAATTCGATTACGGGCGCAATTCCCCGATAATCCAATTAAGTCTATTAGACTTGATAATGTTGCTGAGTTTCCATCCCATGTATTTAATGATTATTGATTATCGGTTGGGATAAAAGTGGAACATCTTTTAGCTCATGTGTCACACTCAAAATGGACTTGTAGAGTTTTTAATTATACGTCTGCAATTGATAGCAAGACCGTTACTCATGAAAATGAGGCTTCCCACTTCTGTTTGGGGCCATGCCATTTTTCATGCAGCAATGCTAGTTCATCTCAGACCGATAAATTATCATAAATATTCCTTGTTGCAATTAGTTTTGGGTCATGAACCTAATATACCCCATTTAAGAATTTTTGGATTTGCAATATATATGTCTGTAGCACCACCATATCGCACGAAAATGGGTTTCCAAAGAAGGTTAGGAATATATGTTGGGTTTGAATCGCCCTCCGTTATTCTCTACCTCGAAATATTAACGGGGAATTTGTTCATTGCACGATTTGCAGACTGTCGATTCGATGAGACACTTTTCCCAAAATTAGAGGGAGAAATTGGTTAAATCAAACGGGAAATTTTGTGGGAAAATCTATCATTGTCTCATCTTTATCCACGTGCCTCTATTTGTGAAAAAAGAGGTGCAAAAGATTATCCATTTGCAGAGAATAGCAAATCAAATGCCAAACGCATTGACGGATCTGAAAAGGACAACAAAATCACATATCCCTGCTGAGAATGTTCCAACCCGTATTGATGTTCCTATTGGACAATCTTCTAGTGTCATATCTAATGAGCAAAAGCACGCCTAAAACGTTCCCGACCATTGGGTTTTAAGGATCAAAATCCTAGAAAAAGCAAAACAAATTATCAAAATGACACTACGAAAGAGTCTCATGAAGAAATCCACAATTTAACAAATTCTGAGATTCATGAGGAAACCACTGAGCCCGAGACTCAAAAAAATAAGGAACTATCAATAAATCCAATCGATATTGAGACAAATTTGAATCTAGTGGATATAGTGGTGGATTATGTCTTTGCATATAATGTTGCATCTAGAATTATGCAAGATAATGAGGATCTTGAACCTCAATCTGTTGGAGAATGTCGACAAAGGCGTGATTGGCCAAAATGGAAGAAGCAATCCAATCAGAGTTGAATTCACTTGCGAAACGTGAAGTTTTTGGGCTTGTAGTCCAAACACCTAATGGTGTTAAGCCTGTTGGCTATAAATGAGTCTTTGTACGCAAGAGGAATTAGAAAATTGATGTACAAAGATATAGGGCATGCCTTATTGCACAAGGCTTTTCACAAAGGCCTGATGTCGATTATGAAGAGACATATTCACCCGTTATGGATGCTATAACATTCAGTTATCTCATTAGTTTTGTTGTCCATGAAAAACTTGGCATGCATTTAATGGATGTGGTTACCGCCTATCTTTATGGCTCACTTGATAATGAGATATACATGAAAATTCCAGATGGATTTAATATGTCTAACACACATAATTCAAAGTCCTAGGAAATATTTTCAATCAAAATTGCAAAGATCTTTGTATGATCTAAAGAAATCAGGATGTATGTGGTATAATCGTCTTAGTGAGTACTTATTAAAAGAAGGTTATATAAATGATGCCATTTGTCCATGTGTTTTTATAAAGAAAACAGCATTGGAATTTGTTGTACTTGCCATATATGTTGATGACATAAACCTTATTGGAACTCCTATAGAACTCCAAAATGCAATTGATTATTTAAAGAAAGAATTCGAGATGAAAGATCTCGAAAAGACAAAATTATATCTCGGTTTGCAAATTGAACATATGGCAAACGGGATTTTTGTTCAATATGCCTACATAGAAAAAGTATTGAAACGGTTTTACATGGATGGAGCACATCCATTAAGTACACTGATGGTTGTTCGATCACTTGATGTGAATAAGGATCCATTCTGACCTCAAGAAAAGAATGAAGAGCTACTTGGTCCTGAAGTACCATATCTTAGTGTAATTGGTGCACTAATGTATCTTGCTAATACAACAAGGCCTGACATAACTTTTTCGGTCAATGTCTTAACAAGATATAGCTATGCTCATACAATGAGACATTGGGATGGAATCAAACACATATTGCGGTATCTAAAAGGGACTACCGATATGGGCTTATTTTATGGCACTAATTGTAGTCCCGATCTTGTTGGTTATGTCGATGTTGGGTATTTATCTGACCCACACAAGGCTCGATCTCAAACAGTCTATGTGTTTACATTTGGAGGCACTGCCATATCTTGGCGATCGACTAAGCAATCAATCGTGGCTACTTCATCTAATCATGATGAGATAATTGCTATTCATGAAGCAAGTCTAGAATGTGTGTGGTTGAGGTCTATAATACATCTTATTCGAGACAAATGTGGTTTTAAGTGTGACAAACTACCCACGATTTTGTATGAAGACAATGCAGCATGCATAGCCTAATTGAAGGGAGGATTCATAAATGGGAATAGGAACAAACATATTCCACCAAAGTTATTTTTCAGACATGATCTTCAAAAAAATGGTAATATCAATGTGCAACAGATTCGTTCAAGTGATGATATGGCTGATCTGTTCACAAAATCTCTACCGACGTCAACCTTCAAGAAGCTAGTGTACAAGATTGGGATTCGAAGGCTCAAGGATGTGAATTGATGCTCTCATAAGGGGGAGTTAATGCGCATTGCACTCTTTTTTCCTTACAAGGTTTTGTCCCACTGGGTTTTTCTTGCAAGGTTTTTAACGAGGCAACCAAAAGGTGTATTGTTAGATATGTGTACTTTTTTCCTTTTCTAGAATTTTTTTCCCATTGGGTTTTATTTTAGTTAAGGTTTTAATGAGACACATTATTCGTTGAGTAGATATTCAAAGGGGAGTGTTATAAATATAATTCTATTTAAGGTGAATACCTATATTTTAGAAAAATCTTAGGGATTTTACTTGATGGCTTAGTCACTATTTCCCTATAAATAGAGAGGTCTTATTCCATTGCGAATCATCTTAAATCAATAACAAGAATTCCCTCTTCCTTCTTTCTCTACAATACTCTTCTTCTTTATTGTTTCGTAACATATAAAGCATTAATTCTTATATTCCCAACTTATCCTTGTATAATAATTGTCTGAACACCTTCCTAAAATTTTTAGGAGAGATCAAGCGCAAAGTGATCAAATGACCCCTTTAATTAACTAAATTTCATAATGCGTGTGATATTTCCCATGCTATATCTAACGATGGTTCGTCAATATGAAGATTGAAGAGACCATGATTTAATACCTGCTTAGATTGTTAAATATCATTGTTTAGATCTAATAGGCGACCAACTTTCAGCATTAGTGTACTTTTCTTGATCTAATCACATATATCTTTAATTTAAAAACTTGTAATATCCCTTTTCTTCTGCTTAATCAAAATTATTATAGAATTATTGAAGAAATTATAGTACAGTTTCTAATTTTTAAATGTGGGATCTAATCGAATTATTAAAAGCAGCCCTCGCGCCAACCTTTGGTTTATTCCATTTGAAAGATTCTCTTTCGAGCCGTATAATTTTGACTAAAATGAAAATGGTTAAGGTATTGGATTCAAATGAAAAATATAAACTAAAATGAAGAAAGAAAAAAAGAGAGAATTATACCTACATTCTTTTCAACCAGTGCACCTATATTCTTTGTTTTGCCTAACATGTAAGTTCAAATTGCATTATTCTTGGTCGAAAGTCAAATGCTGCATTTTAAAACCATAAAAGAACTCGTGATTTATAAGTTGTTGGTGCTTCACTGATTTTAATGTAAATTTATAGTGGTCAAATATGATCATTGCGATTTCATGGTTAATTATTTAGATTTTTAAGTACTCCCTCCTATCCACAATATGTGATCATTTTACTTTTGACACACAGGGAATACAAACTCCTAGAGGAAAGAAAAAAATATTCACAAAAGTAACCTTAATTAATTACACATTGGAATATGTAAAAAAAAATTAGTTTTTTCTTAATTATGTAACTGGACACTTATTTTAGATCAAAATAAAAAGATAAAATAGTCACTTATTATGAACAGGAGAAAGAATTATTTATCATATTTCAAAACCTAAATCCGCCGCTGAGAAAATTATGCTGTAAAACCATTTAAATGCTAAGAGCTCCTAAACGAAGATGATAAAAAACTTGTTTAGCAAATCTTTTGTTATTCCATTTCAATTTTATTTCTTATTCCATACACCCTTTGTACATATCAATGACCATGCCAGAAAAATTGAGAACTTTGAGTTTAATGCCCCAAAATCAAGTGACAAATGTAAGGGTCAATGGGATTCGGGATATGGAGATTGATGAGTAATCGATCTTGGGATTGTTTATTTGTTTTGGTTTCATTTTTGAGTGAAGGATCAATAGCCAAGCAAATATAGCCCATGATTGGTTTTCCCATCATTCTAGTGGACTATATTTCGAAAAATTAAATAAATAAAACGAAAAAAATAAATGGTATGATTAGCTTATATATTATGTTTACCATACGTAATACACTTTCAAATAATTACAATTTGTACTTTTTCTTATTTTATATCAAAATTCTAACAATAAATACAGTGTGGGGGGTCGCATACAATGATATAGAAACTGCATCTATCACTGTATTTCAGTGTATTTATATGCATTGATACAACCATTAAGAGCGAATGAATATAAGTGATGCATGCTGATAATAATTAAATAATAGCTATGAATAATAATTAAGAAGTATATAATTCCATATAATATTAATTTTAAACCGTAGTATTTTATGAAAATTCTCTTAAATAAAATGAATAATCTCTTCGAGGCATCCGAGAAACAAAAAATGAGCAGAAATATAAAGCTCAAGTTAAAACCAACAGTCACACTCACGCCGTTGAAATTAAGGATCCGATATTAGAATGGACACATCTTAGTCACTAAACACTTATTTACTAGTTATATTTTAAAAAATATGTACTGATTAGATATTTGGTTGACCAAAATAATCTAGGTGGTTGAGATCTGGATTAATTTAAATCCTTATACCCTGTTGCACAATTTACCACCTCAACTACGGTACTAGCTATTTTGACAATCACACTAGAAATAAGTCTACTTAGGCCTCATTTGTTTTTCTAAAGATTAAGACGTCTGAATTTGAATACACATCTGAATATTAAAATGTGTATTAAGATTAAGATATTTGAATCTGAATACATATTTGAATATATTAAGATGTATATTAAGATCAAAATACAAATAATTAAGACTGCTTAACATCTGAATATATAAAATTTATTTTTATTTGAAAATTAATAAACATAAAATTTAAAACATTTACTAACTAAACCAATATTCTATCAATAAAACATATATTTTTTAAAATATGATAGTTGTTGGTGGTGATGGCTAACGGGTGAATGCCGATTACAGGCGGTGGTTGGTGATAGTTTTGGTTGATTATGGTGGTTCATGCTAGTAGCTAGTAGTGATTGGTAGTGGTGGCGATTATGATTGAGGATGGTGGTGGTGGTTGGTGATAGTTAATAATGGCGGGTGGTGATAGTAATTGTGATTTAGGAAAGTGGTGGGTGGCTGGTGGTAGGTTATAATGATGGGCGGTGCCAGCTGTGATCGTTGATGGTGATGGGGTGGTTAGTTGTGGTAGTTGAGGTGGATGAGTGTTGATTGTGGGTGAGAATGATGGTGGTCGAAGTGGGGGTATGGTGGGTGATGATGGTCGATAATGGTGGCGGCTATGATTGAGGATGATGGTGGTGGTGTTGGTTGAGTATGGTGGTGGTGGCGGCATGGTGGTAATTGATAATGATAAGCGGTAGCGAAAATTAATAATGAATATGTGATAACATCTTAATGAAATTAACTCTCTGTTATAGATATTAATCATACAGACCTATTCATACCTATTAAATGATTGTGAAGTAAAAAAAAAAAAACACTTAATATCTGAGATCTGAATAATTAAGATTCAGACCTCCGTTAAATACAAACAAATGAGGCCTTAATATCGTAATATGACATTGAATAAAACGACTAACAAAAGTTTTTTCAATCATCCAAAATCTTTCGACATTATTATCCTTATAATTACTATACGATGAACAACTCTTCTAGTACTAAATCTTTCTTAATGCACATAACAATACCCTTTCTACTATGTAGAACCAAATAAGATTAATCTTCATTCTTCATTTCTTTTTTCTTCTTTGGTGGTGATATTTCAAAAAAAAAAGTTACTACATAACTTACAGGTGGGATAAGATTATAACACCCGCATAGCCAAAATTTAGGGTTTCAATTGGTAACCCCCCTCCCCCCCCCCCCCCCCCCCCCCCCCCCAAAAGGATACCTACCCAAGCGATTAAACTTAAATAGCCATCGGATATATAATATATGTATAATCTATATATAACATGTATATAATCATGTATAATCAAATGTATAATTTATGTATAACAACAACAACAACCCAGTATAATCCCACAAGTGGGGTTTGGGGAGGGTAGTGTGTACGCAGACCTTACCCCTACCCTAGGATAGAGAGGTTGTTTCCAATAAACCATCGGCATCCTTCCCTCGAAGAACTCTCCACCTTGCTCTTGGGGTGACTCAAACTCACAACCTCTTGGTTGGAAGTGGAGGGTACTTATCATCAGAGCAACACACCTTGTCGTATAATTTATGTATACTAGTTTTAAAAAAATAAAGAGCAAATTCAACCGGTTATTTGTATAAAAATCCCAAAAACTATACTACATAGTAAGTTTTAGTCTATTTTCCTCCAAACCCACCGTCTCTTTCAACCTCATGCAAATCCCACCACCATAATAAAAATTACTCCCTTCTTTTCAATTTATGTGAGCCCATTTGATAGAGTACGGAGTTTAAAAAAAAAAAGATTTTTGTGTTTGTGGTGTAAAACGAGGCACATATAGTTTATGTGGTTATAAATCATTGCATAAAGGTAAATTGTTTCCAAATAAAGAAATGAATCATTCTTGTTGGCACAGACTAAAAAGAAAATAAGTTCACATATATTGAAACAGGGAGAGTATCATCTTAAAGTCATAGTAGTCACCAAAATGGAGATACAATTCACATTTATGATTTTCTTTTTTGTTGAATCTCTTCCTTGTAAGAGCAATTAAATTCAAATGACCTATAAAATCAATTATGAGGAGAAGAACAAAAATCAGTGAATAACTTCATATAAACCTGTTTAGGGAAAAATATATTTATATTAAATGCTTGCATAATAAAGCGATATGTGGAGCTGAAAGCAGGTGGAAAGCGAGGCAAATGGAAATCAAGTATGAAGGCAGCAATCTCGTTTGTTCCCGAAGGAAATGTTGTTCATAAAGATAAAATAAATGACTGTCGTCCGGTAGCATTTAATGGAGAATATTCTATAGCATTAAGTGTGTAGTTCGTTACAGAGAATATGACATTAATTGCCTACTGTTACACATTCTTCATTGGCCCCATAATTGTCATTTAAGAGGCTTGATCCTAGGACCTTGTTCCCTAGGAACAACTATAAATAGTAAGCTCAACAACCAGTGTAGGGCAAAAAATTTCTAACAAACTTATGCTGCATACTTTCAAAGCTCAATAATATTTCATCTTCTTGCTTATTAATATCCTTACTACTTCCTCCGAGAACCTTTACTCATGGAACCAGGATTTCTATTGTCTTACCTAGATTAAACACTAAGTCTTACATTCTTATTTAATGTATTTATCATTTTGGGATCAAATTGATTCACTTTTCTAAAAACCACGTATATATTCAACTGTACCGTTTTAAGGGTGTAATGACCCAATAGGTCATCTTGTGTTTTATGACTCTATTTCACGCTCGTTAGCCTTAAAAATATTGTTTTTATCTTCCTCGATGTGTGTGCGCAGTCGGGGCGTAATTCTGGAAAGCCTTTATGTGAAAAATTTAAGAAATATTAAATTTTGGAATTTAAAAGTGATTTTAGTTGAGTTTGATCAATGTTTTGAGCAAACGGACCCGGAACTGTATTTCGACGGTCCCTCTAGGTGAGTAGTAAAACATGAAATCTGGGCGTATGCCCGGAATCGAATTTCGAGATCCCTAGCCCGAGAAATAAATTTTTGAGTAAAATTGAATTACAGAAAATTAATAGTTTTAAAGATTTTGCTTAATGCTTGGCTTTGATGGTATCAGGTCCGTATTTTGGTTCTGGATCCCGGTACAGGTCCGTTATGATATCTAAACCTTGTCTGTGAAATTTGGTGAGAAACGTCTATTTGATGTGATTCGGACCTTCAGTTGAGAAGATAGTAAATATAAAGTGTTCTTGAGAATTTTATGTGTTTTAGTGCTAAATTCGTAGTTCAAGGTGTTATTTTGGTGATTTGATCGCACGAGCAAGTCCGTATGATATTTTTAGACTTGTGTGCATGTTGGGTTTGGAGCCCCGAGGGCTCGGGTGCCATTCGGGATATGCGTGAGTTGAGTTAAAACGCAACAAAGTCTGATGGTGCACCAGATCTGGTGTGCCCGCACCTGCGAACCTTTGGTCGCAGGTGTGAGCTCATAGGTGCGAGTGACAGCCCTCAGGTGCGACTCAGGCCTAGACTTTGTTCTCCGCAGATGTGAACTCCTCCCCGCAAGAGCGCGACCGCAGTAGCGGAACCCCTTCCGCAGGTGCGGCCCCAATGTCCCAGTTCCTTTTCGCAGAAGCGAATGTCCTGTCCGCACATGCGGAGGCGTAGGTGCGACCAAAGCACCGCAGCTGCGAAGGTTGGGCAGTGAGTTCATTTAATTCGAACTCCGGCCATTTTCTTCTTATTTTCAAAAGGATAGGAGACCTAGGGCGATTTCTCAAAGACATTTTCTTCCCAAAATAGTAGGTAAGTGTTCTTTAACTTGTTTCTTTCAATCTTTTACTTCTTTTTACAAGAATTCAACTAAAATTTCGGAATTTCATGGTAGAAATTGGGGGTTTGGGTAGAATTAGAGATTTTTGAGAAATTGAAAATTGGACCTCAATTTGGGGTCGGATTTCGAAACTAATAACATATTCGAGCTCAGGGGTGAATGGGTAAAAGGATTTTGTTTCGAATATCGAGTTTCGACCAAGCGGGCCTGGGGTCGATTTTTGACTTTTTTGGAGAAAATTCGGGAAATTTGTAATTATTCATTGAAATTGATTCCTTTAGCGATAACTGATGGTATTAAGCTAATTATGACTAGATGCGAGTGAGTTGGAGGTGTATTCTAGAGAAAAATCGATATTTGAGCAGTGAGTGGCCTGCGGATCGAGGTAAGTGTCGTGTCTAACTTTGGCTTGAGGGAATAAGTATTATGTGCTTATTTGCTACGTGTTTGGTTGTTGAAGGTGACGAGCACCTATGTGTTGTTGTCGAGGTCATAGCATGCGAGTGAATTCTATTATTGTAAATTTTGTAATCTTTAATCATATTATCCATGATTAGCGTTCTCAATTGTAATGTTGGGTGACTCATATCCGGTTTAACCAAGATTTGGTAACTTTTGAATATTGGTTCAAGGTTGAGATTTATATTGTGATATTAAGCATTGATGAAATACTGGTTTCTTCGTGATATTTACATCTATCCGTTGCTAATGATTCTTTTATTGGTGAGGAGGAGTGTAAAGAACGAAGGGTGATGCCGTTCCATGCATTATTTATATCGTGAGGAAGAGCGTAAAGCACGAAGGGTGATGTTGTGCCATATTTTGTGAGTGTTAATGCACGAAAAGTGATGCGCTGCCATGATTTGTGAGTGATAAAGCACGAAGGGTGATGTCGTGTTATATTATGAGAGGATTAATGCACGAAAGATGATGTTGTGTTATTCTATTTATTTATTTGGCGAGGTTGAGAGTATAAGCATGAAGAGTGATGCCGTGCAGTTTTCCTTTGCTGCTTTAATTGCTTAATTTGTTTAAGGATTATTGTTTAATTCTATCTTATCATTGTTCTCCCTCCTTATATTGTAATCTCCCACTGTATGTCCCCTTCCCATTATTTTCTACTTTATTTCTCTTATTACTGTTGTTGCCATTAGTATGATTATTTTGTTCAGGTTATACGTGGGTGTCGTGTCTTAGCCTCGTCACTATTTCGCCAAGGTTAGGCTCGACACCTACCAACACATGGGGTCGGTTGTACTGATACTGCACTCTGCACTTTTCTGCAGATCCAGGTATCGGTCTGAGATGATTCTGAGATCGTAGCTGACTTCTGCGCAGGAGACCCAAGGTAGATCTGCTGACGTCCGCAGATTCCTAGAGTCCCCTCATATATACTCATTTACTGTTTTTACTTAGTTCATAAACAATTGCACTTTTTTTCTTTCAGCCAAATACTTGTAGTTAATCATAGTAGTCCGTGAGTTGTGACTCCAGATCATGGGTAGTTAGACATATTAATATCATATGCGCAGTGTTATTATACAAGTTCGTTTCTTATTTTTGGTATCATGTAATTATAGTGGATCTCCGTAAATTGTAATGTTTTTATGTTGTAAATTTCTAATGTTGGCTTGCCTAGCAAGTGCAGTGTTTGGTGCCATCACCGTCCCGACAGTGGGAATTCAGGTCGTGACAAGTTTGTATCAGAGCACTAGGTTGCTTAGGTCTCACAATTCACGGACAAGCTTAGTAGAGTTTGGGGGATCGGTACGGAGACGTTTGTACTCATCTCCCAAAGGCTATAAAGTTAGAAACAAGTTCACTTTTACTCAACTCCGTTGTTCGATTCTTGTTATCCCAATACTTATTGAACTCTTCTATTCTTATTCTCTTGCACATGGTGCGAACACGTACTGCTTTTTCCGCTGCTCAGCAGCCGGATCCTCCACCAGCAGTTCCTACGAGGGCAGAGGCCGAGGTAGGGGCAGGGCTCAGCCCAGGGGCCGAGCAATAGCTCTATATGCGGAGCCTCAAGTAGAGTTCGATAAGGAGGGTCCAACTCAGACTGTTCCGGTAGGACCAGGACAGGTCCCATAGGGGTTTATTGCAACCTCGATGCTTCAGGATGCCTTGGTCCGATTAGTGGGCCTTATGGAGAGTGTGGCCCTGGGTGGCGCATTTCCCATGGCACCAGCCGTATCTAAGGCTGGAGGAGGAACCCAGACTCCTGCCACCCATACTCCGGAGCAGATGGCTCCCCAGTTTCAGACTCTAGCATCCCATCCAATTGGGGTAGTTCAGCCGGTTGCTGCAGCACCGCCCGGTGATGTGCCAGCTATGTCCTCTGAGGTCTTGTGGATATTGGATAGGTTTACCAATATCTTTCCAGTCCATTTCAGTGGTGCTACTTCAGAGGATCCCCAGGAGTATCTCGATAGTTGTCATGAGGTTCTTCGGAACATGGGTATATTTGAGACCAATGGGGTCGATTTTGCTGCTTTTCGTATGACTAGTTCTGCCAAGATATGGTGGAGAGATTATCTATTGACTAGACTAGGTGGGTCGCCTGCTCTTACTTGGGATCAGTTCTCACATCTCTTCCTAGAGAAGTTTCTTCCTATCACTACGAGAGAGGAGCGCCGCCGTCAGTTCGAGCATCCCTAGTAGGGCAACATGACTATTACTCAGTATGGGAGTCATTTCGTAGATTTGGCCCGTCATACTATTCTTTTTCCCCCCACAAAGAGAGAGAGTGAGGAGGTTTATTGAGTGTCTTTCTCAGCCTATTAGATTACAAATGGCTAAGGAAACAGGGAGCAAGATCTCTTTCCAAGATGCGGCCAATGTGTCCGGGCGAGTTGAGATGGTTCTTGGCTTGGGAGGTCTGGGGTCAGACAAGAGACCTCGCCATTCTAGTGGATTCAGGGGCGCCTCATCTGGAGGGGGGGTACTTATGGTAGAGGCCATCCTTCCAGGCCATTTCATTAAGCACTTCAGGCATCCCACGGTGCCCCAAGTAGTCATGTCCCTTATTTTCCTTATTCTGATCAATCATCCTACAGTGCACCACCAGCTCCTATTAGTGCACCTCCTCTTCAGAGTTTTCAGGGTGGTTATTCAGGTCGACATGGTCAGTTTGCCAGCCAATAGTCTCAGCAGCCGAGGTCATGTTATACTTGTGGTGACCCAAGGCACATTGCTAGATATTGCCCTCATATGTTGAGTAGTTCTCAGTACCAGAGTTCTCGTGCCATGGTTCCGGCACCGGCTGCCGCACCGCCTGCCCAGCCAGCCAGAAGTAGGGTCAGGTAGCCAGAGGTAGGGGCCAGATTGTTAGAGGTGGAGGCCCGCCAATCAGAGGTCGTCTAGAGACATGGTTCAGGGTGGTGGGACCCAACCCCGATGTTATGCCTTTCCATCCAGACCTGAGGCTGAGTCATCTGATGTTGTCATCACATTTACTGTTTGAGTTTGCAGTAGAGGTGCTTCAGTTCTATTTGATCGGGATCTACTTACTCCTATGTGTCATCTTAGTTTGCTTCATATTTGTTTGTGCCCCATGATTCTTTGAGTGCCCTTGTATATGTGTCCACGCTCGTGAGGGATGCTATTGTTGTAGATCGCTCGTGTGTGGTCACTATTGGGGGTCTTGAGACCAGTGTAGACCTTTTGCTCCTTGATATAGTTTCTTTCGATGTCATATTGGGCATGGATTGGTTGTCACCTTATCATACTATCTTGGACTGTCACGCCAAGACAGTGACATTAGCCTTGCCGAGGTTGCCTCAATTAGAGTGGAGAGTGACTCCTGGTCATTCCTCCAGCAGGGTTATTTCTTATATGAAGGCTCGGCGCATGGTTGAGAAGAGGTGTTTGGCTTATTTGGCTTATGTTCACGATTCTAGTGTTGAGGTTCCTTTTATGGATTCTGTGCCTGTTGTTCGTGAGTTTCCTGAGGTATTTCCTGTAGACCTTCAGGGGATGCCACCCGATAGGGATATTAACTTTTGCATCGATCTGGCTCCGGGCACTCAACCCATTTCTATTCCGCCATACTGGATGGCCCCACCAGAGTTCAAAGAATTGAAGGAATAGTTGTAGGATTTGCTTGATAAGGGCTTCATTAGACCTAGTGTCTCTCCCTGGGGTGCGTCGGTTTTGTTCGTGAAGAAGAAGGATGGATCTGTGAGGATGTGTATAGATTATCGGCAGTTGAACAAAGTCATTATCAATAACAAGTATACGTTGCCGAGGATTGATGATTTGCTTGATCAGCTTCAGGGTGCCAAGGTGTTTTCAAAAATTGATTTGAGATCTGGATACCATTAGTTGAGGGTTAAGGCATTCGATGTCCCTAAGACAACTTTTCGGACGCGGTATGGGCACTATGAGTTTATGGTGATGTCCTTTGGGTTGACCAATTCCCCCGCAACATTTATGGACTTGATGAACCGAGTGTTCAAGACTTATCTGGATTCCTTTGTGATTGTGTTTATTGATAACATTTTGATATACTCCCGCAGTTGGGAGGAGCATGAGAAGCACCTCAGGATAGTGCTCTAGACTTTGAGGGACATCCAGTTGTATGCAAAATTTTCGAAGTGCGAGTTCTGGTTGGATTCGTTCGCTTTCTTGGGTCACGTCGTATCAGCAGAGGGTATTCAGGTAGATCCTAAGAAGATTGAGGCAGTCAAGAACTGGCCTAGACCTACTTCAGCCACGGAGATCAGGAGCTTGTTGGGTTTGGCGGGTTATTACCATCGGTTAGTGGAGGGGTTTTCATATATAGCAGCCTCGATGAGCAGGTTGACCCAAAAGGGTTCCCCATTCAGATGGTCCGATGAGTGTGAGGTGAGTTTTAAGAAGCTCAAGACAGACTTGACTTCAGTACCGGTGTTGGTATTACCATCAGGCTCAGGATCTTACACGGTATATGGTGATGCCTCCCGTGTTGGGCTCAGAGCACTATTGATGCAAGAGGGTAGGGTGATTGCATATGCGCGTAGGTAGTTGAAGGTTCATGAGAAGAATTACCCTGTCCATGACTTAGAGTTGGTAGCCATTGTTCACGTGCTGAAGATTTGGAGGCACTATCTTTATGGCGTGTCGTGTGAGGTTTTCACGGATCATCGCAACCTTCAGTATTTGTTCAAGCAAAAGGATCTCAATTTGAGGCATATGAGATGGTTGGAGCTATTGAAAGACTATGATATCACTATATTGTATCATTCAGGAAAGGCCAACGTGGTGGCCGACGCATTGAGTAGGAAGGCAGTGAGTATGGTCAGCCTTGTGTTCATTCCAATAGGTGAGAAACCGCTAGCTTCAGATATTCAGACTTTAGCCAATCAATATGTGAGGTTGGATATTTTAGAGCCCAGTCGTGTTCTAGCTTGAATAGTCGCTCGGTCATCCTTGTTTGAGCGTATCAGAGATCGGCAGTATGATGAACCTCAGTTGATGGTCCTTAGGGACACAGTTCAGCACGTTGGTACCAAGCAGGTTACCGTTGGAGATGACGATGTTTTGAGGATGCATGGTCGTGTACGTGTGCCTAATGGTGATGGGCTTCGTGAGTTTATCCTTGAGGAGGCTCACAGTTCTCAGTATTCTATTCACCCGGGTGCTGCCAAGATTTACCAGGACCTGCGGAAGCATTATTGGTGGAGGAGGATGAAGAAGGATATAGTTGCTTACGTGGCTCGGTGCTTGAATTGTCAACAGGTGAAGTATGAGCATCAGAGACCCGGTGGTTTGCTTCAGCAGATGGAGATTCTTGAGTGGAAGTGGGAGCGTATCACTATGGACTTTATTGTTGTACTCCCACAGACTCAGAGGAAGTTCGACACCCTCTGGGTTATTGTGGATAGGCTAACTAAGTCGGCGCACTTCATTCCTGTGGCAGTTACCTATTCCTCGGAGTGGTTGGCAGAGATTTATATTCGGGAGATTGTTCGTCTTCACGGTGTTCTCGTGTCTATCATTTCTGATCGAGGTACGCAGTTTACCTCGCACTTTTGGAGGGCAGTTCAGTGTGAGTTGGGCACGCGAGTTGAGTTGAGCACAACATTCCATCCTCAGATGGGCGGCCAGTTCGAGCGTACTATTGAGATCTTGGAGGATATGCTTCGTGCTTGTGTTATAGACTTTTGAGGATCGTGGGATCAGTTCTTGCCCCTTGCAGAGTTCGCCTACAATAACATCTACAAGTCGAGCATTCAGATGGCTCCGTATGAGGCATTATATGGTAGACGGTGCATGTCGCCAATTGGGTGGTTTGAGTCGGGGGAGGCTCGATTGTTGGGTACAGATTTAGTACAGGAGGCCTTTGACAAGGTCCAGATTATACAGGATCGACTTCGTAAAGCTTAGTCCAAGCAAAAGAGATATGCCGACCGTAGAGTTCGTGATGTGGTATTCATGGTCGGGGAGAGAGTATTGCTTCGGGTATCGCCCATGAAGGGTGTCATGAGGTTCGGGAAGAAGGTCAAGTTGAGCCCTAGGTATATCGGGACGTTTGAGTCTTCGAGAGAGTGGGGGAGGTGGCCTATATACTTGCGTTGCCTCCAGGGTTATCATCAGTTCATCAAGTATTCCATGTGTCCATGCTCCGGAAGTATCATGGTGACCCGTCCCACGTATTAGATTTCAGCTATGCCCAGTTGGACAAGGATTTGACTTATGAGGAATAGCCGGAAGCCATTCTATACCGGCAGGTTCATCAGTTGAGGTCGAAGAGTTATCCTTCAATTCGAGTGCAGTGGAGAGGTCATCCTATTGAGGCAGCTACTTCGGAGTCCGAGCCGGACATGCGGAGTAGATATCCCCACTTGGTCACCAGTTCAAGTACTTCGGAGTCCGAGCCCGACACGGACCTGTGTTCCGACGGTCCCGTAGGTCTGTAGTAAAATATGGGATATGGGCGTATGCCCGAAATCAAATTCCGAGATCACTAGCCTGAGAAATGAATTTTTGACTAAAATTATATTACAGAAAATTAATGGTTTTAAAGAATTTTCTTAATGCTTGACTTTGATGGTATCAGGGTTGTATTTTGGTTCCGGATCCCGATACAGGTCCGTTATGATATCTAAACCCTGTCTGTGAAATTTGGTGAGAAACGGAGTTTATTTGACGTGATTCGGACCTTCGGTTGAGAAGATAATAAATATAAAGTGTTCTTGAGAATTTTATGTGCTTAGTGCTAAATTCGTAGTTCGAGGTGTTATTTTGGCGATTTGATCGCATGAGCAAGTCTGTATGATGTTTTTAGACTTGTGTGCATTTTTGGTTTGGAGCCATTCGGGCGATGCGCGAGTTGAGTTAAAACTCAACAAAGGCTACTGGTCCACCAGATCTGGTATGCCCGCACCTGCGAGCCTTTGGTCGTAGGTGCAAGCTCGCAGGTGCGAACGACAGCCCGTAGGTGCGACCCAGGCCTAGACTTCGTTCTCCGCAGATGCAGACTCCTCCCCGCAGGAGAGGGACCGCAGAAACGGAACCCCTTCCGCAGTTGCGGCCCCAATGGCCCAGTTCCTTTACGCAGAAGCGGACGTCCTATCCGCACGTGCGGAGGCGCAGGTGCGACCAAAGCACCGGATGTCCGAAGGTCGAGCAGTGAGTTCATTTAATTCGAACTCCAGGCACTTTCTTCTTATTTTCAAAAGGATAGGAGACCTAGGGCGATTTCTCAAAAGCATTTTCTTCCCCAAATCGTAGGTAAGTGTTCCTTAATTAGGAATTTCATGGTAGAAATTGGGGATTTGGGTAGAATGAGGGATTTTTTGGAAATTGGACCTCAATTTGGGGTCGAATTTCGAAACTAATTACATATTCGGGCTCGTGGGTGAATGGGTAAATGGATTTTGGTCCGAACTTCGAGTTTCGACCAAGCGGACCTCGGTCAGTTTTTGCCTTTTTTGGGAAAATTCGGGAAATCTGTAATTATTCATTGAAATTGATTCCTTTAGTGATAACTGATGGTATTAAGCAAATTATGACTAGATACGAGTGAGTTGGAGGTGAATTCTAGAGGAAAAGCGGTACTTGAGCAGTGAGTGGCTTGCGGATCGAGGTAAGTATCGTGTCTAACTTTGGCTTGAGAGAATAGGTATTATGTGCTTATTTGCTATGTGTTTGGTTGTTGAATACAATGTATAGGTAAGGTGACGAGCACCTATGTGTTGTTGTCAAGTCATAGCATGCGAGTGAATTCTATTCTTGTAAATTTTGTAATCTTTAATCATATTATCCATGATTAGCGTTGTCATTTGTAATGTTGGGTGAATCATATCCGGTTTTACCGAGATTTGGTAACCTTTGAATATTGGTTCAAGGTTGAGATTTATATTGTGATATTAAGCATAGATAAAATACTGGTTTCCTTGTGATATTTCCATCTATCCGTTTCTATTGATTCTTTTATTGGTGAGGAGGAGTGAAAAACACGAAGGGTGATGCCATTCCATGCATTATTTATATCGTGAGGAAGAGTGTAAAGCACGAAGGGTGTTGTTGTGCCATGTTGAGTGAGTGTTAATGCACGAAGGGTGATGCGCTGCCATGATTTGTGAGTGATAAAGCACGAAGGGTGATGCCGTGTTATATTATGAGAGGATTAATGCACGAAGGGTGATGCCATGCCGTTCTATTTATTTATTTGGTGAGGTGCGAGTAAAAACACGAAGGGTGATGCCGCGTAGTTTTCCTTTGCTGCTTTAATTTCTTAATTCATTTAAGGATTATGGTTTAATTTTGTCTTATCAATGTTCTGCCTCCTTATATTGTAATCTCCCACTGTATGTCCCCTTCCCATTATTTTCTGCTTTATTTTTGTTATTACTATTGTTGCCATTAGCATGATTATACTATTCAGGTTATACATGGGTGTCTTGTCCTAGACGCGTCACTACTTCCCCGAGGTTAGGCTCGAAACTTACTAGTAAATGGGGTCGGTTGTACTGGTACTACACTTTACACTTTCTGTGTAGATCCAGGTATCGATCCGAGCTGATTCTGAGATCGTAGCTGACTTCTACGCAGGAGACCCAAGGTAGATCTGCCGACGTCCGCAGATTCCTGGAGTCCCCTCCTATATACTCATTTACTATTTTTCCTTAGTTCATAAACAGTTACACATTTGTTTTTCTTTCATCCAAATACTTATAGTTAATCATGGTAGTATGTGAGTTTTGACTCCAGATCATGGGTAGTTAGACATATAAATATCATATACACAGTGTTATTATACACGTTCGTTTCTTATTTTTGGTATCATGTGTTGAATTGTAGTGGATCTCCGTAAATTGTAACGTTTTTATGTTGTAAATCTCTAATGTTGGCTTGCCTAGCAAGTACAACGTTAGGTGCTATCACGGTCCCGACGGTGGGTATTCAGGTCATGACAACGGGTAAACAGTTTGGCTCCCACCGTGGAGCTTAGACAATTGAGTTGATCCTTGCATCTATTACTAACTTGTTTGATTCTTTGTTCTTAGCAAATATCAATCATAGAAAATGGCAGATAGTGATGTCAACATTGCACACAACGTTGAGGCCCAGGAAATCAGCCTCAGCACGAAAATTCGATCAGTGATACTCGCAACGAGGGGGATGAGGTCACGCCGGTCCATGGCGGGAAATATCCACGACATGTTCGAGAGGCAACTCCTGATGATGCTAAAGATGAGCACGTTGTTGAAATAATAAGGATTTTGAGGGAGCAACTAAAGGCTATTATGGGCCACCTCTCACGACTGTATTAGGTCATGGCGAAGTTGAGACAGGCGTTGTTAGATGCTTCCAATAACGCGAATGGACGAGGTCCAGTTCCTCCGGGTGCTCCTTTAAACCAAAAAACGTAGAGTGTCGACAACAACACCCCGAGGGGTAAAGTCGGCTTCGACGGGATCGAGGGGAACAGTAGCGGATCCGGTAACAACAATGAGAATGACCCCTTTAAAACAGAACTCATGTTGTTTGTGAGGAAAATAAATGCCCGAATGGATAAAATTTTGGGTTTTACCACTAGTATTGAAAGGATCGGACTCAAAGCAATACACACAGTTGCCATTCAAACCAAGCGCGACACCAGAATTGATCCTGAAGAGGTTCAAGATGCAAGACGTGATTGAATTATAATGGGACTTCGGATCCTCGGGAGCACATCACCACCTCTACAATGATGGTAAAGGGGAACGATTTAGCTCCGCACGAGATTGAATTAGTCTTATTGAAGAAATTCAGGGAGACCCTCACAAAGGGGCCCTGACATGGTATTCGCTTTTACCCGAGCACTCAATAGATTCTTTCGAGATGCTCGCATATTCTTTTATCAAGGCACATGTTGGGCCAGAAAGGTACAGGGACGAAAAGCCAATATATTCAAGATTGCGCAAAGAGAGTCTAAATTGTTGGGGGACTTCGTGACCAGATTCCAGAAAAAAATGATGTTTCTATTGGCCATATCGGACGAATGGGCAGCTGAAGTATTTACTAAAGGGATGAATCCAAGAAGTTCCAATGCGTCCTAGAAATTGAAAGAAAGTCTGCTCGAGTTTCAGGCAACAACATGGACGGATGTTCACAACCGGTACGAGTCAAAGATAAGGATTGAGGATGATCAGCTCAGTTTCCCGACATCAACCAAGGATGGGGACTGGGAGAAGGATAAGGAGGAATCAAAGGATGATTTTGACACAGATCGACGATCTTCAAGAGGTCGGTTTTTTCCTTATGAAAGGGTGGAAGGACGCCGTAGTGGTTTGCGGTCGGCGGATAAATTCGCTACCGATAAAAGAACTAATTGCGGCCAGAGTTTTAAAAGGTGTGGGCATAAGGTGAGGCATTTTACATATGCCTCAGCGAGACATAGGCCCCGAGGCATGGGGTGTAATCCCCATAGGTATTTAATTTTTAATATTTTATTAAATAATATATTACAATAAATATTTATAAATAGGTAAAACTACATAAAAATTGAAGAAAATTATAAATATGTGTGTGTGTGTGTGTGTATATATATATATATATATATATATATATATATATATGTGTGTTAATTGCCCCAGGGCTCGCCCCGGACTTGCCCCAAAAATGCCTTTTAAAACAGTGACCATGGATGGAATAACATATCATTGCAGAACAGGGAGATATCGGGTTCCCGGGATTCCTCCTACCTCAGGTTATCCGAATACAACTTCAACATCAACATAGTGGAATTGGTGTCGGCTATGAGGAACATTAAGGAAGCACGGTTCCCGAAACCAATGAGATTCGATCCCATTTAGAGGGATCTTAATTTGTGGTGTGAATGCCATGGGACCAATGGCCACCATATAGGGGACTGTCGGCATTTGTGCAAGGAGGTGGTGAAATTGCTGAAAAGCGGCCATCTTAGAGAATTCTTAAGCGACATGGCTAAAAACAACCACAGATGCATTCGTGATATTGTGGAACCCTCAAAAGCAAGAGAAGATCCTCCTCGTGTGACAATTAACATGATTTTTGCAGGGGGGAGGGGGAACGAGAATAACGGTGTAACATTTTCGACGACAAAAAAGACGAAGGTGTCAGTAACCCACAGTAAGAGACTCCATAATGTCGCTGAGGACAACATTACTTTCACGAAGGAATATGCGGATGGGATACTTCTACCGCACAATGATGCCTTGGTAATCTCTCTTAATGTCTTAGATTTTAAAATCAAACGTGTTTTGGTGGACCCAGGTCGACCAATATTATCTAGTAGAGAGTGCTGGAGCAAGACAAGCTGACAAGAAGTATCATTCCGGCCATGAAACTCCTCGTCAGGTTCAATTTGGCAAGCGTGAAAACCCGAGGAGAGATATTGCTACCCACAAATGTCGAGGGGGTAATGAAGACGACCCTTTTTGAAGTAGTAGATGGCAATATGGACTACAATATTATCCCGGGGAGACCATGGTTGCATGAGATGAACGTTTTGCCGTCAACATATCATCAATTATTGAAATTCCAATCTCCTGGGGGAATTAAACAGATAAGTGGATACCAACCAGCGGCAAGGGAGATGAATGCAATCTTGGTTTCCAGTAGCAAAATAAAGGAGCACGCAACATAGCAATTACAAGGACCGACGCCTGCTCCCGAGCCAAGCGAAGTAAACCAGGGGAAGGAGTCATCATAATCCTATCAGATACCAAGATATTTCCAGGTAGCATAAGAAACAGGCGTAACAACGTCCACAACGGAAGAACTTGAGCAAGTTGCGTTGTTCGAAAAATTCTTGGAGAGGAAGTTATACTTGGTGACAGGACTAAACCTCGAATTTATAGAAATTCTTAAATTTAACTTGACTTTTTGCGTGGTCTCATGCGGATAAGACAGGTAGCACACCTGAAGTGGTCAGCCTTGATCCTAACATCCCTCCGATTAGGCAAAAAAAATGTCCTATTGTCGAGGCCAGAAACAAATTCGTTAAGGAAGAGGTAACTCGTTTCCTTGATATCGGTTCAATCCGAGAAGTAAAGCATCTTGAATGGCTAGCTAAGGTAGTATTAGTTCCAAAGAATAATAATAAATTTTGCATATCCGTAGACTATAAGGATCTAAATAAGGCGTGCCTCAAAGACTAGTTCCCATTGCCAAACATTGAACAAATAATCGATGCAACAGCCGGGCATGAGTTAATGAGTTTCCTCGATGCTTACTCTGGGTACAACCAAATCCAGATAAACCCGTAGGATCAGGAAAAAAATCGTTCATAACAAACTTTGGCACATATTGTTATAGTGTGATGTCTTTCGGGCTAAAGAACGCTGGAGCCACTTATCGTCAGCTTGTAAACAAAATGTTTGAGAAACAAATAGGGAAAACCATGAAAGTTTACATAGATGATATATTGGTTAAATCTTTGAACGTAGGTGATCATCTTAAACACCTGCAAGAAACCTTTGACATCCTAAAGAAGCATAACATGAAGCTTAACCCCGAGAAATGTGCATTCGAAGTCAGCTCCGATAATTTCTTGGGATTCCTGGTATCGCAAATGGGGATCGAAGTCAACCCTAATAAAATTAAAGACATCTATGACATCCCTGACCAGCTATCAAGCGTGAAAGTGGTTCAAAGGCTGACAGGAAGAATGGACTCTTTAAGCAGATTCTTTTCCCGGTGTTCGAAAAAATTTCATCACTTCTATTCACTCCTAAAAAAGAAGAACAACTTCGAATGGACTACGGAATGCTAGTAGGATCTGAAGTATTTGAAAAGGTATTTATCAATCCCTCCATTGCTATCAAAATCAGAGGAAGGCGAACAACTGCTAATTTACTTAGCAGTCTCAGAGGTAGCGACAAGTGTCGTTTTAGTCTATGAGAACGAAGGTAGGTAATCTCCTATCTATTATGTTAGTAAAATTTTAAGCATAAACTTGCTACCCGCATCTCGAAAAAGCAGCCTTAACTCTCATAGTCATCGCTCAAAAGCTTAAGCCTTATTTCCAATGTCATTTGATAGCCGTGGTGACAACTTTTCCCCTGTGGAATATCCTTCATAAACCTGAACTTTAGGTCGGCCGACCAAGTGGGAAATCAAAATGAGTGAATTTGACATAGAATATAAACCTAGGACTGCGATTAAGTCACTAGTTTTGGCCAACTTCGTGACCGAATTTATTCCAGGACTGTTACCTTTGGCTACCAAAGAAGCAGTGATGGTGTCAGAATCGACATCAGAAAAATGGACCTTGTTTACAGACAGAGCTTCCAACGTGAAAGGATTCGGGCTCAACGTAGTGCTAATCACGCTTTCGAGGGAAACCCTAAGGCGAGCCATAAGAATTGTTCCTCTGACTAACAATGAAGCAAAGTGTGAAACTTTGATTGCAGGACTCGAGCTTCCTCGTGGACTGGGCTCTGAGGTCATATAAATCAAATGTGATTCCCAATTGGTAGTAAATCAGGTCTACGGGATCTTTGAAGCCAAAGAGGAATGCATGCAACAATATGTAGTAAAAGTCCAGGCTCTTCTCGCATGGTTCAGGGAACGGTCAATTACCCAGATCCCGAGAGAAGAATACACATAGGCAGACGCACTAGCCAATCTGGGATAGTCCATGAAAATGATGGGATCATACTCTGATACGGTCGTGCAACTTATGCATTCGGTATTGGACGTAGATGGCTATTACGAAGTAAACACGACCAAGTTGGTCTGGGAATGGAGAAATGAGATCATTGATTGTCTCGAGCATGGAAAATTGCATGAAGATCCCAAGGCATTTTGGGCACTACGCACTAAAGCAACTCAATACGGCTTCAAGGGAGGTCAACTGTGTAGAAGATCATTCTGCTAGCCCGATGTTTGGGAGCTTCTGAAGCTAACTATGTCATGAGAGAAGTCCGCGAGGGGATCTGCGGAAATCACTCTGGCGCAGATTCCTTAATGTTAAAGTTATTTAGGGAAGGATACTACTGGCCTCATATGGAACAAGACAACAAGGCTTATGTTCAGAAATGTGATAAATGTCAACGCCATGCACGATTAGTACATTAACCAGCAGAGCTACTACACTCGGTTTTTTCGCCCATGCCATTCATGAAATAGGGAATGGATATAGTCGGTCTGCTGCTGCCGGCCCCCGATAAAGTAAGATTTCTTTTGATTTTAACTGGATATTTTTCTATGTGGGTTGAAGCAGGTCCTTACCAGAAAATCGACGAGTTCAAAGTGGTGGATTTCCTGTGGGAGAATATAATTTGCAGTTTTGGGATACCAAAATAGATTGCCTGTGACAACGGGCTATAATTTATAGGCACTAAGGTCACAAAATTCCTTGAAGACATGAAAATCAAAAGAATCATATCATCACCTTATGACCCAAGTGAAAACGATCAAGCAGAGTCAACAAACAAGGTGATTATCCAAAATCTCAAAAAGAGATTGGAAGCAGCTAAAGGCAAATGGCCCAAAGAGTTGTCAGGATTATTATGGGCATATCGAACAACGACCAAATCAAGCATGGGGGAGACTCCTTTCTCTCTCTCTTATACGGAGCAGATGGAAGTAGGAGAACCTACCATGAGATACTTCCGGGCAGATGAAGAAACAAAAAACGAAGCATTGTTGGTCAAATTAGAGCTGCTTGACGAATGCAATGACATGGCGCATATAAGGATGGCAACCTAAAAAAAAGAATGGAAATATGTTATAATCGAAGAGCCAACCTTTATTATTTAAAAGTAGGAGACTTGGTTTTAAGGAAAGTAACTCAAAATACCCGAAAATTCACCATAGGAAAGCTAGGTCCGACATGGGAAGGCCCCTACCGCGTTTCAACTATCGCCGGGAAAGGGTCATACGAATTGGAGAATCAAAATATAGTCAAGTTGCCAAGAAACTGGAATGTGTCACAACTCAAAAGGTACTATTGTTGATGAGCACCACCTATATTAAAAGTATATGCTGCACTCTTTTTCCCTTCGTCCAGTTTTTGTCCCAATTGGGTTTTTCTGGCAAGGTTTTTAACGAGGCAGCAATGGAAAGCATACTACGAATGAAGCTTCGTCAGCATAAGTAAGACCTTTAAATGAAAAGGCATGTAGGAAACGAGCCACTACAGAGCTGTTAGATAGTCTTTTGCTCGGTAGCAAAGTTCCTACTGGGAAGTAAAGTTTGCTATTGGGCCAAAGATTAACTGACTGTTCACGAGTGCAAGCCACTGGGGGATTGTTAGATAATCTTTGTCTCTATAGAAAATTTCCTAAGGGGAAGTGAAGCTTTCTATCAAACCAAAGATTATCCAACCATTCACTAGTGGAATCTTCAAAGGAGCAAGACTTTCAGTGTTCAAATTCACATTCTTCGCATTCGAACACCGGGGGGGAATGGTATTAGAATATAACAACAATGACTGCCACATAAACCGGGACTACAAAATCCGGGAACAGAGTTTTATCATCGGGACCAGGGACTCCGCGGCCAGCCCCGTAGAAACAAGTTGTACAAGTAGTGCCAATTTCTTTTTAGCACAATGAATGCTTATGTACTTTTGAAAATGGAAGGAATAAAGTCAAGTCCTTTTATTTTTATCTTGTTTCTTGTCATATCGATGAATTAATATTATTATTTGAATGTTAAACAAATACTTCAAATGCTAGTGTCGTAATGAACTAGAGACATCCTCTTCAAGAGCACCGTAAACATAAGAGGGCCCTATGTTACGAAACCCTCACGATAAAGGGTTGATTTCAGAAGAACTTATGTCCGGAATCCAAATGCTATCGGGAAAAAAGCACCCCAATCCTAGCATAACTCGACTCAAAAAAGTAAAACTTGCGCAATACTTGAATGAAAAGTTTGCAAAGAGAAAAGAACTTGCGTAATACTTAAACAAAAAAATACTTCAATATACAACAAACCTTCCAAGAAGCACAAGTACAAAAGTATGGAAAAGAAAAGCAACATGAAAATAAAGAAAAAAGCTAAGCTACTACATCCCCGGAATCCGGAGGAAGAAAAGCATTTGCGCCCCCAGGAGAAGTAGGCGGATCCGCCGCTGGCTCAAGATCTTGGTCGTCACCACCATCCCATTCAGGTTCTTCTTTAGTTCTCGAGAACTCGGAATCGGAACCAAAAAAGTCAGTAACATCAGGTTGGACCGGGAGACCCCTTCGGGCAGTTGACTCCATCTCACGGGCCTTGGTTATTTCGGCATCAAAGTCAATGACGGCCGCTTTGGCCTCTTCCAAGGTTTTTCTCCTCATGTTATACATTGAATATGTTTTTTCAATAATGAGGGAAGCCTCTTGGTGCTAAAGTTCTTCCTTAAGCTGGTCAGCCTCGGTTGAAATGTTATTCCGCCAAGATCTTGCAACCTGGAAGCTGACATCAAGGTAACAGATGTTGGAATTATAAACTATGTTGTGCTCCATAACTCTCTTATGACTCTCTTCCAACATGTCATACTTCTCCTCAACAGAAGAAACTTCTTCAACTTTGGAGTTCAAGGTTGCCTCCAAATTATTTAGTCTTTCAGTAGAGGCAGCCTCGCGATTGGCAACAACAAGAACACCATTTTGGACCTCAACCCACTTTGCCTTAGCTTCTACAAATCATACCCATAATAGGGTGGCCTGTTGGCGAAGGGTCACTACCCCTTTCTCGCTTTGATGCAATCGAGCCTCCAACTCAACTGCCTCTGCAGCTTGTGCTTCCAGTTCCAGGAGGCGGGCAACAATATGATCCCGCTCGGCTAACAATTGATCTTGCTCGGAGGTGAGTTAATCCTTTTCAAGGATCAACCTCTGAAGGCCCTTAGAAGCAAGGAAGTTAGCCTGCAAAATAGAAGTACAAATTAAATCCCGCCGTAATAAAGATAAAAGGAACAACAGAAGGGTCGTTGTGTTTTGCATGGCATTGTTTACCATACATTCTCCTGAGAGAGATTGTATTTTATTCCTATCATTTTCTAAAGTAAGAGGCTTCAGATAATTAGCAAGTTCCACCATCCGGGACAGCAGATAGTATCTAGTGGAAATCGAGAGGGAAACACTCCTCCTCCTCTGAGGATCTTCAGAGGGGCTAAATAAATATGCCCCAAATTCCCATGAACTGGGGACTGGGGAAGTGGGACATCCTCCTCTCGAATGACTGCAGCCAATGGAGATGATGTAGTAATTGCTGGAGGTGAAGGTAAAGTTGGTAAAGATAGAGATGAAGTTGATGTTGTTGTAGGTTGAGAAGCAACTGCGGAAAAAGCAGTGATAGTTGTTGGTTTCTCATCAACCAAAGACGGAAGAGATATGGTACCTAGACCCGCGGTACTGGGAAAAATGATTGGGACTCGAAAGCGGGAGTTAGCATCTTTCACTATATCATATTCCCCCAAGAGGGCCGGGACATTATCCTTGGTTGGCGTAACTAGCTCAACAGATTGAGCATTCTGTTGAGATGATAAAGGTCACCGTTTTCTGTAGAGAAGACACTTAATCATTGGCTCTTGCATCAACATCGATCACCACAGTATTTACAACTGGCTCTGGCGTGGCACTCGTCACTAAGGTGTCAGCGGCTGGCTCGGGCGCTGCGCTCTTCGCATTTTTATTTTTTCCCTCGGACTTGGAGAAATGTCGCCCTTTTTGTTGCTTGTTATGCCGCCGGTGACTCCGAGAAGAAGCACTTGCATCGGAAACATGCCCGATGACACCCATTCATGTGAAAGCATCTTGCATCAACCTCTTTGCATCAGCACGATCGGACAAAACATCCTCCTCGGGGACAGTACAGAGCCTTGGGGAAGTCCTGAATTCAACAGGAAAGAAAAGTTAACCAATTTTCCTATATGAAAGTAAAAACAAGATAAGTCCAACCTACCATGATTTTGGCCTTCCACCCGTATTTAAAGGCTAGTTTTTTACACTTGTGGGTCTCAGTCGTAGTGACATCCAAAATCTTCTGGACCCATTGGTCCAAGCCTTCAATCCTTGGTGGTGTCCACGGAGTTGCTGAAATAGTGAAAGAAGAAAGATCTAGATGGGAAGACAGACGATGGACTTACGAGTACGGTTCCATGATTCAGGAGAGTATGGAGTTGTAACCGGGATGATGTCCCTAGTGGCAACTGCAATGAACTATTCCGTCCATCCACGGTCGTTGTCATCGTCCATGCTGGTGAGCAAAGCATGGTGACCACGATTGTTGAAGTTTATCATTCCCCCACGAAAACTCTTGAGGGAATGATGTTTCATCAGTCGAGCTAGGGATAGCTCTTCCCCGCTCTCCTGGCATAGACGTCGAATACATGCAATCGTCCGCCACACATAAGGGCTCACTTGTGCCAAGCAGACTTGGTAACGAAAGCAAAACTCCAAGATGACGGAGTCAAGTCCCCCGATCAATGAGAACAGACCCAAAGTGAATGGGTACATATAAACATACGTAAAACCCTTCTTGGAGAAGGTTACCCACTCCGCTAAGTCGGAGCGATGATGTTCAAATCTTGACAACCATAGTATTCGTGCATAGCAGGGATGCTAGAAAAGTCAAATGGAAGAAGGATATACACCAACAACCCATGTGCGGGGGGTTAGCATAAGGGTACTTTTCTTCGAAGTCTTTAGTTATAGTAAGACTTATGGGGATAATGGTGTTCATCGTAGAAGGAGCATCATCATGAGTGTTTTCTTTGTTCATTGAAGCACTGGAATTTCTTGAAGAAGAGGCCATTGTTATGAGAAGCACATAATGGTTTTTTCTCTAAAGAGGAAGATTAAAGGAAGTTGAAAACAAGTGTGAGTTGATTAAAGATAGTTTGAGAGAGTTTAGAAAATAATGAAGTGTAAAAGGAGAAGATTAAGGCGTATAAATGAAGAAATAGGCGGCTAAAATTGTGGCCATAATTACCTCGAGAACCGGAAAAAATGGTGATGTATCATAGGATGACGCGTGTTCGGGACATTAAATACAGAGAGACGTGCGTCTAATCAACCGCCATAAACTTTTCATAGGGGGTCAGAGAATTTTCCGCCAAGAAAGGCATCTTCACCAACTTCCTGGGGGGACTATCTGTATAGGGTAAAATATGTTCATATTAAATGCTCTCATAATAAAGCGACATGTGGAGCCGCAGACAGATGGAAAGTGAGGCAAATGACAATCAAGTCCGAAGACAGCAATCTCGTTTGTTCCCGAAGAAAATGTTGTTCATAAAGATAAAATAAATGCATGCCACCCGATAGCATTTAATGAAAAATATTCTATAGCATTAAGTGTGTAGTCCGTTACAGAGAATATGGCATTCATTGCCTACAGTTACACATTCTTCAATGGCCCACATAATTGTCATTTAAAAGGGGTTTGATCCAAGGACCTTATTCCCTAGGAACAACTATAAATAATGAGCTCAACAGCCATTGTAGGGCACAAATTGTCTGGCAAACCTATGTTGTATATTGTTCAAAGCTCAATAATATTTCGTCTTCTTGCATATTAATATAGATACTACTGCCTCCGGAAGCTTTGCTCTCGGAATCAGGATTTCTGCTGTCTTATCTCGATTTTAACGCTAAGTCATTTATTCTTATTTAATTTATTTATCATTTTAGGAACAAATTGAATCACGTATCTAATCACGTATAATTCAACAGTACTGTTTTACGGGTAAACAAAACCACCATCCTATTCACTATCAGAAGAGATCATCCATATCACCAATTGATGCATTTTTAAATGGCTCCTCTATCTTTTTGCGTAATGTTGTGAGTGTATACGCTACATGAAGACCAAAAATTCATAACGATTTTCTCCAATTGATGCATTTTTAAATGGCTCCTCTATCTTTTTGCGTAATGTTGTGAGTGTATACGCTACATGAAGACCAAAAATTCATAACGATTTTCTCCAATTGATGCATTTTTAAATGGCTCCTCTATCTTTTTGCGTAATGTTGTGAGTGTATACGCTACATGAAGACCAAAAGTTCATAACGATTTTCTACCATTATATTCATTGTATAACAGTACATAATTATGTCCTCCATAATCCATCCATCCATAGATAAGGTGATGTTGCACTTCTCAATAGCTAGGTTTGGTATTTATCTTTTTTGTCAAATTTTTTATATTTTCCTCTTAATTTCCCCTTAAAATATTTGTTGAAATACAAACAACACTCTTTTGTTTCTATCTTTAAAGAAAACACTGATGATGCTCCTACGGTTGGTTGGAGCATTTATATTGTCTTCAACTTTCTTTATATATTCATATACTTTGCAAGTTTTAAGCTAAATTTGTAGGCAAATTTCATAACTTACGTGGGCATCCATGGAAAAGAAATTGTGTTCCCCTTTCTGCAATATTAGTACATATCCTTTGGATTTTTAGTTTGTTTACCTCGAATACGAGTAACAATTAAACTTGTAATGTGATTATAAGGATATGTGATCTGATGAAATGCCAATTGATAAATAGCGAAACAAATAAAGGAATTAAATGGTTGTAATAGATCAAACTAGTGTCGTTTGCAAGTTATCGACTTCGGCTTAGAATAGTTTTGAGATCAAACGTTAAGAACCACAAGAACAATAAGAACAGTACGAACAATATGGACAATAAGAACAATAGAGAATTAGTAGCAAGTAAAAGAGCAGAGTGTTTGTATTTCTCAGTAAATGCGTATATGATTCATGTGTCCTTACAAATGAACATAGTTCCTCTTTATATAGTAGAGGAATCCTAAAATAGGTATAACTATAATTTTAGAAGCAAAATACATGATTGATATCAATAACCGTTAATGGTTCTGCCAATTCCGAGATTCCCGTCGGATTGGTGATCGATTGTGGATATCTCGTTATTCCATTACTTCGATGCCGATTTAGCATGATCTCGATCCCTCAGTCTCCATGTTCTTCGAGCTCGAACTTGCTTCGATACGGACTCACTCTCGAGGCAAACTGTCAAGACCGTAAAATTGGGTGTGGTCGATTTTAACCGTATACAGATAGTCCTCGCATTTCTTAGAATGAAATGATAAGAAATGATTTGAGCCTCGATTCCTCATTACCTCGATCATGATGTCGTCTCCATGATGTAAGCGATGGATGTGACCGAAATGTCCCGTCGGTTCGGTTCCCAAAAAAATCAATGCATATCAGTTATCGTTCGGCCACTAGTGATACCGAACCGTCACCTTAAACCTATAAATACCACATCTTTAGTTGATTCAAACTTTACTTTGCTTTGCTCATAAACTCTTTAGTTCCCAATCCTTCTTATATTTCTCTCATCGCCGCTCATTATGCCACCATTGTTTTCACCGTAGCCACCAGTTTTACACCTTCTTTCTACTTCCTTTACATACACAAATGGAAAAAAAACTCCAAAACAGTGCCGCAAAAGGAAATAGCTCCGTCTTCTTCCTCCCGACTGGCCGGCGATAAGACGCCGGTAGAACCGCCCCCTCCCATGAATACATTCCTGGACCAAGTGTCCTTAAAACCGACTTTAAAGTCGATAACCCCTCATCGGTGTCGGGCCGATGCGAACATGTGTCGATGTACATGTGTTCGATTACCAAGGACCACGTCGATGCCATGACGGAGGATTGCAAAAGGGGTCCGGAGGTAGTAGTGCACATTCCTACACCCGAAGAGAGTATCACCACACACGTGAATGGGTTCTTAAGGATTTACACTTACCTCTTCACATTGGGCCGCGTTGACCCTGTGCTTTTTTACTTATGCAGGAGGTATGAAGTTCCCCTCAGTCAGCTCCACCCCTCACTTTGGCGCATAGTGATCATGTTGTGCTTCTACTCCAACGAGGCTGGGAGGGGGGGGGGGGTTGGAGTTCACTCTGAACCATCTCATTTGGTTGTACAGGCCTCGGCTCTATCGAGGGATAATTAGGCTCAACTGTCAAGCAAAAAAGGCTCTATTCTCGAACATCAACGAGGATAAAGATCGAGGCTAGATTACCCGATTCATACGGGTGAGGACCTGTGACATAATACCAAAGGAAAAGATGTCGTTTCTTGAGGAGTGGAAATACAAGCGTAAGTGAATTTTTGTTCATTGATTATGTGCTTTTGTTTAATTATGTCTAACATTTCTTTTTAAACACGCAGACTTCCCTTGGATGCCCGAGGCGGTGCCCGATTTTCAAGAAGATCCAAAAGCTCGCCTCTACTTCGACTCTACTTCGACTCGTGCTAAATAAGTTCATATTATTTATGAATGACTATTTCTCTAAATGGGTTAAAGCGCACGCCTTCGAAAAAGTTAGAGAAAAAGAAGTGATCGACTTCATATGGGATCACATCGCATGTCGATTCGGGATACCCGCAGAAATAGTATGTGATACTCGCAAACAATTCATCAGCAGCAAAGTAACAAAATTCCTCAAATATCACAAAATAAAGAGAATACTGTCGACACCATATCACCCTAGTGGGAACGGACAAGCCGAATCAACTAACAAGACTATCATCCAAAACTTGATGAAAAGGCTAAACGAAGCCAAAGGGAAGTGGAGAGAAAAATTGCCCGAGGTAATATGGGCATATCGGACTACATCGAAGTCCAGTAATGGAGAAACTCCATTTTCTTTAGTATACGACTCCGAAGCCTTGATACCGGTCGAAGTCGGGGAGCCCAGCGCCAGATTTCGACACGCAACGGAGGAATCGAACCATGAGGTCATGAATACTAGTCTCGAGTCGTTAGATGAAAGACGAGAAGCGACATTCATTCGAATGGCCACACAAAAGCAACGAATCGAGAGATATTATAACAGAATAACCAATCTTCGACACTTCAAAGTCGGGGACTTAGTCTTAAGAAAAGTCACCATCAATATTCGAGACCCTAATGAAGGGAAACTCGGTCCTAACTGGGAAGGACCCTATCAAATCCTTGACATAGTCGTGAAAGGATCTTACAAGCTCGGAACAATGAACGGCGAACCATTGCCGAATAACTAGAACATATCACTCCTCAAGTGGTACTATTTCTAAGGTATGCCTTTCTTTTTCTTTCATTCACTTAAATATTTGAAACTAACTTATTGTAGGAATCCGATCCAAGAAATCGAGACCTCGGATTTTAAAGTACGTATTGCACTCTTTTTCCCTTAGACCGGGTTTTATCTCAAATGGGTTTTTACGGCGAGGTTTTTAACGAGGCAACAACTATGTGCTACCTGAGTACAATTCAACAGTATCCAAGGCTTCTTTGCAATTAACCTCGAATACTGGGGGGCATTACCCTCATATGTTATGTATCAATGAGTCTCGATAGGGAGAATTTTATAATGGGCCAAATGGTCGAGTGAACCGTGTCCATATAGATTAGCCGAGTCCCGACAACAAAACATGTACGCATGTATAAATAATACAATGAAGCATTCTCTTTCTCGAACATCTCACGTTATAAGTAGAATTTCTACTATACGAGTCATGTACTTACAATTCTGATTTATTGTGCAAAACAAACACTTGTGAAAAATGGCTCAAGGGCCAAGTACAAGCATACCTCGAACACTCGAGGACTGCACACTCGAGCTATTTAAGTTTGAAATCATAAAACCTCAAAAAGGCACCCCTCGATATATAGGCCAAGGCCATCACACTCGGGGACTAACATTTCGAACAAGTTCGAAATGTTATCGGCAAACAAGTACAAGAGACATACCCGAAGGCTAAAACCATATTAAAGACTACGGTCACATAAAAGGATATGACCAAAATAATACGGCTCGGAGACGTCCGACTTCCGCCATAAACTAAAGGCCTTCAAATACTTTGAAAAAACGGTTAAATAAGGCTACCCTCGGCAAAGCAAATAAAAAAGGGTTCGATAAAATCCGCCCTCGAATAATTTAAAGGCTTTGATAAGATCAGCCTTCGAAATAAACTCAAGAGGTATCAAATTATCTTAACACAAACGAGTTATTAGAAAATAGGGTTCCGATCATTGGGCCCTCAAAAAACCCAATCGGTACAAAAAACACATGCTAATGCATAAAGAAATTTTTACTAAGTCTTTTAGCCAAAAAGGAAAAAATGATAGCCGTTTTTTTAGGCCAAATTGGCCAAACTTAAAGAGCCTTAGGGCCGATCTAAAGAGCCTAAGGGCCAATATAAAGAGCCTAAGGGCCGATCTAATAAGCCTAAGGGCCAATACAATTAAAGTTCGAGACCTCACTCTCACTTGATTCGAACCCAAGGGTTCAGGTATTCCGAGCTCAAAAAAATGTCAAATACAGCTCGAAAATTCACCTAAAGGGTATATAGAGGTGACTCGAAATACTTAACAATCATTTGATTAAAACCTAAGGGTTCACTTTATCCTAAAGCTCAAGATTCATTCAAACTTGGTTATTTAAAGATAACTCGCCGGTTAGTTCGATCGAGCCACCCCAGAGACAAGGTCTCGAATGAGTTTCAAACTCGGGGACTTGCCCTCATAGAAACAAAAAGCATAAGGGTTTATTTCGATCACGAGTTGAATCACATCAATAAAAATTGTCAAACAACTTCGATAAAGGCAGAGAAGCATATCGAAAACCAAAAGCATACGAGGCATCAAAGAGAGGTTTTTTATATATATCAAATGGTCTGTACAAAAGGACAAGTCAAGGCCTTACACGGAAAAGATAATAAGGAAAGGAAGTCCTAAAGCCTAGTCTACTCTAGGAACCATATCTTCGGGAGCCTTGTACTCGGAAGCCCCATCCTTGGGTGCCGCATCTTCAGGAGCCTCTTCTTTGGTGGCCTCATCCTCACCTTCTCCGCTCTCAGAACCACTGGCTGAATCCTCTTCGTCAGAAAGGAAGGTTGCGGCCTCAGCCTCCATAACTTTGGCATCTTTGATGTCGGCCGAGAGATCGAAGCAGCGAGCGTGCACTTCCTCGAGAGTCTCTCTCCGAGATTTCTTCCTAGCATGGTCCACTACACACGACAATCTAATCTCAGTTGCAGCAGAGATCTCATGTGCCCGAAGATTGGTAGCCTCGGCATCAGCTCAATAAGAGGCCACAAGTGCCTCTACCCCATGCTTAGCCTTAAAAAGCTCCGCGGCCAGCTTAGCCTCGAGCTCTTCAACCTTTAGAGCTCGGGCCTAGCTCTCCTCCTTCACAGCTTGAAGTTGTCTTTCGAATGATGTCAGTTGGGCCCGAAGTGTGTCCTTCTCCGAGGTGAGACGCTCCATAAGTTGCCTCTAGCGTAGAATTTCGGCCTCTTTCATTTTGGCCTCCTCTCGGAGCTACTCCACCAGATCACCCTTTCCGCTGAAACTGCAAAAATGAAGGGTTAGTAGCCAAATGTGAACTAACACTTAGAAAGACTTACGAGAAGTTACGTTACCTGTTCGATGAGATCAGACCGATCTTGTCGAGCCTTTGTAAGTTCAGCTCGAAGGGCCAAAATCTCCTCCTCCTTTTGGACGTAGAGGAGTTTGAGGCCATCCCTCTCCTCTACGAGCTCATACCGAGATAGCTCGGCCTTGGATTTTGAATATGTTTCTCGATGAAGCAACATGGCTTGTATACAAAAGAAAGGGTAAGGCTTGAATAAGTATGAAGTAAACATGAATATAAATGCGAAGAAAATAAACTTACTTGCTTCAAAAACCACTGGGCCTCTTTAATCACGGACGAAGCGTCTAGCTCGGGACCATCGACGACCCCGATGAAGCAATCCCGGAATATGGCATTCCCCTCATGAGCATGTCCCACATCAGGAGTATCCATGGCTCGAGCTTCTTGGAATTTTCCCTCGGAGAATGAGGGATCGAGCGACGAGTCACCGATGTTGACTATCCCAAGTGAATCACTTGGGACATTATCTTCCTTCTGAAAGGGCCTGAGGGCTAGACCCTTCATGCACCTCCACCGGCTGGTTATCACGGCGGAAGGCATCCTCACGTCTTTGCTCGGTCCCTTATCCAAAATGCCCTCAGCCCAAGGAGGAGCCGTCTCGAACTCCACCGGCTCGGCATAACCAGTGTTTCGAGCTACCAGCTGGCAATCGTCATCTTCACCTCCTTCATCGATACAAGAAATAGAGGGATCGGCTTTCGACTTCCGAGCTTTATTTTTTCTTGGCTTGGGGGAAGCCCTTCTCCTCTTCCTCTCTTTATTCAGCTTCGAGGCCTCCTCCTCCCCGGGTGGAGGTGGACTCATTGCCACATTTTCACCAAGGCATGTGCGTAAAGAAACCGAGTTAGCAAGAATTGTACTACAAAGGAAACTTTGATGTACAATCAAATGGACTCACCATGGTTTTTGGCCTCCTATCGGCCTTTGGCCAAATCGCGTCAGCAACGTTCGGCGTAGGTAGAGGTGGAAGCCAGTTGCCGAACCCAGCCTTCAAGATCCGGAATTGCCCCGGGAAACTAAGGAGAAGCTACATCATGAGAAGAGTACACGAGTCAGCAAAGAATAAAGAAAGCAAAATAGTAAAATACCTGAATCGAAGTCGCACTTACGTTTCATGTTCCATTCCTCGGGGAATGGCATTTTCTCGACCAGAATCAGATCGGGGGTCTTGATTCGAATGAATCGGCCTATCCAACCTCGTTATTTGTCTTCATCAATACTTGAGAACATTGTCTTTGTGGCTCGGCGCTACAACTTTATTAACCCACCTCGATAAAGGCGTGGGCTATATAGTCTTATCAGATGATCGAGGGTGAAGGTCATTCCCTCGACCATGCTTGAAAAGAACTTGATCAGATTGATGATGTGCCAGAATGATGGATAGATTTGACCAAGGGTTACTCAGTACTGGCAGCAGAAGTCGAGTATGACTGGGTCAACAAGGCCCAAGCCCAGAGTGAAAGTGTAGGTATACACACTAAGGTAACCTTTCACGTAAGTGATGATATCCTCATCAGGAGAAGGAACCACCACTTCCATATTTTCCCAACCACGATCCTCTTTCACCCTCTCGATGTCACCTTCCGATATTGAACAGATGTACCGAGACATGAGTTCACAGCAACCTGGGACTGAGGAGGGCCTCTCGGTTTTGAATTCGGGAGTCAAGTCAATCAGCCCCGGGACACATTCCTCGATACGAGGTTCCGCCGGCATTTTATCGTCGGCCGACCGGGAAGAAGAAGATGAAGCTTTCTCTTTTTGTGGCACAGTCTTGGAACTCTTCGCCATTTTTATGTTTCTAGAAGGTGGAAGCAAGGTATGAAGTTAGTGGTTCCAGTTGAAGCAGCAGTGGCGTAATTGGCGGCGATTAGAAAATATGAGAGGAATGAGGGAGTTGAAAGTTTATGATCAAAGCAAAGTAAAATTTGAATCAACTTAAGAGGTGGTATTTATAGGTCTGGGACGACGTTTCGTTATCACTAGTGGTCGGTCGTGACTGACATGCATTGATTGTTTCTTGGGAACCGAACCGATGGGACATTTTGGTCACATCCATTGCTTACGTCATAGAGGTGACGTCATGATCGCGGTATCGATCGAGGAATTGAGGTTCAAATCGCTTCTTATAATTTCATTCTATGAAACGCGGGGACTATCTAAATACGGTTAAAATCAACCACACCTGATTTTACGAGCTCGAGAGTATGCCTCGAGAATGAGTTAGTATCGAAGCTCGAAGAACACGAAGATTGAGGGATCGATATTAGGCTAAATCGACACTGAAGTAACGGAATCACGAGATATCCACAATCGACCACCAATCTCAACGAGAATATCGGAATTGGCAGAACCATTAGCGGTTATTGATATCAATCATGTATTTTACTTTAGAAATTAGAATTATACCTTATTTGGGATTCCTCTACTATATAAATAGGAACCCTGTTCATTTGTAACAGATCATCACATACGCAATCATTGAGAAATACAAACATTCTGCTCTTTTACTCGCTCTTAATTCTCTACTACTCTTATTGTCCATTTTGTTCGTATTGTTCTTATTATTCTTGTGGTTCTTAATGTTTGATCTCGAGTCTATTCCAAACCAAGGTCGATAACTTGCAAACGGAACGGGTTTGATCCATCACAATCATTTAATTCATTCATTTATTTAGTTATTTATCAATTGGCATTGAATCAGACCACGTATCTTTATAACCACATTACAAGTTTAATTGTTACTCGTATTTCGATGTAAACAAAATTCTCATTTCCTTTGTGGAAACAAACATTTTAAGATAAATATGTAGGTACTAATGTCTACACATTTATGTTACTTATCAACAATAAAAATTCCATTATGTATTTTTTCTCTTTAAAGTAAATTTACAATTTGTAATTTTTTTTCTTTTTTACACTTGCGCGAAGCCCGAATAAGTTCACTAGATCATTGTGAGTATTTACACGCGTACGCAAGGTTATACATAATATATACACTTCAATGAAATTTATTTTCTGAACTTGACATATATTGTATTACCATTGTACAAATACAAAGTTGATATCCAGAATTGTAATAACTATAGGGGTATCAAGCTACTAAGTCATACCATGAAAGTTTGGGAGAGGGTGGTAGAATGGAGGGTAGGGAGGGCGGGGTTTATATTAGATAACCTTGGGTTCATGCCAGGTCGTTCTACTACGGAAGCAATCCACCTTATAAGGAGGTTGGTGGAAAGTATAGGGATAGGAAGAAGAATTTGCACATGGTGTTTATTAACCTAGAAAAAGCGTATAACAAGGTCCCTAAGGAGGTTCTTTGGAGATATCTGGAGGTGAAAGATGTGCCGGTAGCTTACATTAGGGTGATAAAGGACATGCATGATGGAGCTAAGACTTAGGTTAGGACTGTGGAAGGTGACTCGGAGCATTTTTCGGTTGTTATGGGGTTACACCAAGGATCTGCGCTCAACCCGTTCTTATTTTCCATGGCGATGGACGCACTGACACACCATATCCAAGGGGAGGTGCCATGGTGTATGTTATTCGCTGATGATATAATTCTGATAGATGAGACGCGATACAACATTAACGAGAGGATGGAAGTTTGGAGAGAGGACCTCGAGTCTAAAGGTTTCAAATTGACTAGGACTAAGACACAATATATGTAGTGCAAGTTCAGCGACGTGACGGAGGAACGGACATAGACGTGAGGCTTGACTCACAAGTCATCCCTAAGAAAGGAAGTTTCAAGTACCTTGGGTCAGTTATCCAGTGGGATGGAGATCGACGAGCATACGCATCATATAGGAGTGGGGTGGATGAAATAGAGGTTAGAATCTGGAGTCCCGTGTGTCAAGAATGTGCCGTCAAAACTTTAAGATAAATTCTATAAAGCGGTAGTTAGACCGGCCATGTTGTATGGGGTTGGGTGTTGGCCAGTCAAGAATTCACATATTCAACATATGAAAGTAGTATAAATGAGGATGTTGAGATAGATGTGCGGGCACACTAGGTTAGATAAGATTAGGAATGAAGATATTCGGGAGAAAGTGGGCATGACTCTCATGGACAACAAGATGCGGGAAGCGAGGCTTAGATTGTTCGGGCACATGCGGAGGAGAATCTTAGATGCCCCAGTTAGGAGGTGTGAGCGGTTGGCTTTGGCAGGTATGAGAAAAGGTAGAGGGAGACCTAAGAAGTATTTGGGGCGAGATGGTGATCAGGCAGGACATGACGCGACTTCAAATTTCTGAGGACATGATTATTAATAGGAAGGTGTGGAGGTCAAGCATCAGTGTTGAAGGTTAGAAGGTAGTCGAGCGTTTTTCTACTTTGTACCGGGGGTGGGGCTAGTGTGGTAGTGTTTTGTCTTGGTCTACTAGTGGCTTATGTTGCGTTCACACTATTTTTCTGGTTTCTGTTGCTATTCCTGATCTACTGTCTCTTTTCGTCTTGTTGAGTCGAAGATCTTTCAGAAACAACCTCTCTACTCTTCCGGGAAAAGGGTAAAGTATGCGTACATTCAACCTTCCCCATACCCAACTTGTGAGATTTTAGTGAATTGTTATTGTTGTCGACATATATTGTGTTCAACCGGGCAAATTTGTAGAGGGCGGCTAAAATGTAAAAATTGCACAGGGCGCCCTATTTGGTCACCCCCATTTAACCTATACCCATATTTTTAGAATTATTTAACATATATCCTTTTTTTTACAACTTCAGGTGTCTCCTTCCTGCTACATGTGCACTCCTTTCTTCCTCCTTTCTTTTCTACTCCTTATTCTACTCTTCATTTTTTGTAAGCAGGACAGTACGTAACCAACAAAACCGTGATTTCCAATCTGGTAAAATAAATTATTTCAATATTGAAACCAAAAAAGCAAATTCCTTGAGTTCATAATCAAACTAGTAAAAACTAGAAACCAAGTTGCAACTCCTAGTACCTAACGTGAAAAAACACAAAATATTCAAAATTCATAAACTAATTAATAAAGAAGAGCTCCAAATAATGACACCACAAACGCCAATATTGCAGTTGGAATAGCAGCTGCAATACTAGTTGAGGAAGTCTGGTTAGCAGATTGAGCAGAGGAAGTCTGGTTAGCAGATTGAGCAGAGGAAGTCTGGTTAGCAGATTGAGCACAGGATTCTGGTTCAAAAACTTTTTTTAAAATTCTATGCTTTGTACCCAATCAGAAAGATTAGAAGGATTTTTATGAACTGTATCAGTAGAAAAATGAGAAATTCCATCTTAAATACAAAACAAACTTCAGCCTGATGTTCATCACAAACATAACAAAGCTTAAGCTAAAATATGCTGAAGTTCAGCAAATAGAGAACAAAACTTCAGCTAGTAGAATGCTTAAATTTAGTAATTAAAAATAAAAACTTCAGCCAACACTAAGTTTACGCGAAAAACTTCATCTAAAACATGCTTAAGTTCACCGAATAGAGAACGAAACTTCAGCTAGTGCGACTGTAGGACAAAAACTTCAGCTTATTTGGTGCTGGAGTTTTTATGAATGAACTAAATAACTTCAACATTTTCTGCTGAAATTTTTGAAAAAATTTAACGACAAAACTATTGAATCTAGGACAAAATTTCAGCTAAAACATGATTAAGTACATCAAATAGAGAACAAAACTTCAGCTAGTAAAATGCTTAAGTTCAACAATTACAAATAACTTCAGGCCTGTCTCCTAGAATGCTGAAGTTTGTGTGATTGTCGTTGCTACTTCAGGCCCGCATGCCTGAAATTTATGCGAAAAGTGAATACGCTTGTAATTTTTCTTGTAAAGCGGGTATAAGTTAAAACGTGACCCAAAAAGTGGGTATATGTGCAAATAAACCGGCTAAAATGTGCTGTATTTTCCTCTCAATTTTCCGAGGGTGTCATGTTTTCTTTCAAACATTGAAGCGGAATATTCTCGATACTATTCATTCCAGTAAAAGCGAAGTCCAAAAAGTTAAAAATGAAAAACAAAAGGTTTAAAAAAAAATTCTGACAGCTGCCCGATAATCCACCAAACAGTAACGGGCACCTACCCGATCTCTTACCGGGCAGGAACAAACTCCGAGGTTACTTCTCTACTCCTTTTTTTAACCTTTATCTCCCCTCTTACACTACCATAACTCAGCGCCTAGCGCTTATATTTTACTCCCACCACACGCCCACCGTGCCCCCCTCCGCCGTGGTGGGTGGCGCGTGATATCCACTCGCGGGGCACTTCACCTCAATGCTAAGGAGGTGATGGGGCAGAAATTGAGTTGTGTACAGCAATCCCATGAACATGGACTGTTCAGTGCAGTCCAAAATGGTGAGCTTGAAAAAGTTGAAGCTATGATTAATGAAGACCCAAATGTGCTTCATTTTACCAGTGTCCGTGGGAAGCTCTCCGCACTTCATGTTGCTGCTGCTAATGGACAGATCGAGGTTGGTTTTTCATTTTCTTGAAAAAAAAATGTCATCTTTATTAGTTAGTTGAGGTACACACAACTTGCACCAAACACTACAGTTGTAGAAAAAAACTGTGATCTTTACTTTCTTGTTCTTTTTTTTTAAGGTGGGTGTCAAATGTTAATGTTAATCGTGATCCTTGATGAGTCATTTTGGGCTCTNGGGGGTTTTAAAATTTTAATTTTAATCGGGTCCTTTTTTGGATATTTTGGGGTCTTTTTTTTTTTTTTTTTTTTTTTTTTGTTGAAAAAATGCAACCTTTAACTTTCTTGTTGATTTTTTTAAGGTGGGGTGTATAATGTTAATGGTTCTTGATCCTTGATAAGTCATTTTGTGTTTTTTCCCCATTTTGATTCTTGGTTTTGATTATGATAGGTGCTATCTGTTCTCTTGGATCGTGGGGTTAATCCAGACATTTTGAATCGCCATAAACAGGTAAGTGGTAGTAGTAGTAGTTGTTGTTGTGATTCGTTGTGTTTCTAGTGTATATTGCCAATTTTATATACTCTATTTCTCAAGAAGTTTCATTTTGTGATGTTCATTTGTTTGCAAAAATGTCCTTTTTTAAAACACTTGGCATAGATAATTGTTGAATTTGTTTTTTTTTATTTGTTTCATTGTGGAAATATTTCAGACCCCATTAATGTTAGCTGCTATGCATGGAAATGTGTCCTGCGTGGAGAGATTAATTCAGCAAGGTGCTAATGTAAGTGAATCTTTGCAAATTTTCTTTCATGATAGTTTCTTTGACTGATTGAAATGGGTAGTTAATTGGTTTTTATTGGTCGTATGGTTTAGATTTTAACGTTTGATTCACTACATGGAAGAACCTGTTTGCATTATGCCGCTTACCATGGCCATTCTGACTGCCTGCAATCGATCCTTGCATCCGCTCATTCGGCTCCTGTTGCTCAATCTTGGTAAATTCCAAGTCTACCCTGTCAAAGTCCTCCTTTGTGTCATTTTGTGATGCCTTACAAAGGGCTTCATGTATTTGAGTATTATCACTTTATTAATGAAGGGCTATATGTTTACTCTTTTGCTTGGATTGGCGTGCAGGGGATTTGCAAGATTTGTGAACATAAGAGATGGAAGTGGTGCAACCCCATTGCACTTGGCAGCCCGTCATGGTAGACCAGGATGTGTCCGGATTCTTCTAAGTAATGAGGCTCTTGTTTGTGTTTCTAGTGGTGGCTACGGGTAATAAACCTTAGCCAGAGTAGTTTTGTAACTTTAGTGCTATATGTTGAAAGTCAAATTGACATTAAGATTTTGCAGCCGACCAGGAAGTACACCATTGCATTTGGCAGCTCGAGGAGGTTCTTTGGACTGTGTACGGGAGTTACTTGCTTGGGGTGCTGATCGACTTCAGAGAGATTCTTCTGGGTGAGCCCATATGCACTTTCTTCAAGCTATCTGGTTTTGTGGACTAACCATTGCATACCTTTTCAAGTAATGTGGGCTTCTGCACTAACCATGTGCAGAAAGTATCTTAGTTACCTCTTGATTATTTTACATTCTTGATCTCTATCATTCTATTTATGAAGGTCGACACTTTCAGAATTTGAAGTCATCACAAAGTAAATTCCCTTGTTGACTTTTTCATTCTGTATCTGTATTATCATGCGGTGGGATTTTACTGGGTTGTTGTTGTTGTTATTGTATCTGTATTATCCTGCTCTTTTTTGAATGATAATAAAAATGAAGGTTAGGCTAGAAACCAGAATATTAAGTCACCACAAAGTAGTTCCCTTAAAAACATCCAATTTACACATTGAATCTTTCTCTGAAAAATTCCGAGGTTCTAGCTAAAAGCATGATGAAAAGTGTCAAGGAGAAATTAGGTGTGAGTTACATATATCGGAGACCATTGGTAACATCTAGATTGTCAAAGTCTGTCGTAGTCGAAAGCCTTACTTTCTTTACCCCTTTCCCGTAACTGTCATTTTATTATTCCAAATCCTTTTAGTTCTATTTGTGGTATTATTCAACTCTTTGCATGTAATCCTTTTTCGAATATGGAACTAATCGGTTGTAAATGGGATCTCTACAGGCGAATACCTTACGTAGTTGCTTTGAAGTACAAGCACGAAGCATGTGGTGCTCTCTTAAATCCATCATCTCCAGAGCCTTTGACCTGGCCATCGCCTTTGAAGTTCATTACTGAGCTTGACGCCGAGGCAAAAGCTTTACTAGAGAATGCTCTTATTGAGGCCAACAAAGATAGAGAGAAGTTGATATTGAAAAAGACAGCTGTCTCACATACATCACCTTTACGTTGTGATTCTGGCCTTGAGAGTGATGACTTTGAGGTAATAAGTCTCAAGCCCTATAAAACATAAGAAATTAACAATAAAATTATTCTGCATCGGCTTCTATTAAGTATTTATTCATATTTAATATATTTTCTAATACAATACAATGCCTTAAGTAAAAAGCTTCTGGGTTAGTCCGAACCCGTAGGCAACACTCTCCCTCCGCCCCTGATGACATTGTTGTTTGGACACAATCCGTCCTAGAATAATGACGTGCCTATGGAGAACATATGCGGCTGGTGTCTCGGAAAATATCTTGTTAAAATGTGTAGACATTTGCAGAGAGATTAACATCATATCATTTTCTATTTGGTAATATGATAGGATAAATGTTAACAAACCACTTCTGCCATATTTCCATTTTCAAAAAACAAAACAAACCACTTCTGCTATATTTCCATTTTCAAAAAACACAAAGAGGGAAGTCATAATTTTGCATAACATTTGAATTGATGGTTGGCTATTATGTTGCATCGAGGACTCATCTGCTCTAATTACAACTCTTCCTAGTAATCAGCAAATGAAGAAAATAGAGTTTTTTAACACATTTATGTTAGACCTTTTACTATGAATCTGTTTTTTACAAATCGTGTTTATGTTTCCAAACAGGGCAGTGATTTTGAGCTATGTTGCATATGCTTTGAGCAGTCCTGCACAATTGAGATTCAAAAGTGTGGCCATCAGATGTGTGCTCATTGCACTCTAGCCTTATGTTGCCACAATAAGCCCAATCCTGCAAGTAATAACAGTGAGAAGGTTCCTGTATGCCCCTTTTGCCGGAGCGATATCACTCATTTAGTCGTGGTCCAGAATAAAATAGACAGTTACAATGAGGAATTAAGTCCCTCACGGCCAAGAAAATCAAGAACATCTTTCAGTCTTACTGAAGGTGGAAGCAGCAGCAGCAGTAGCAACGGCTTGAGAGTTTTGTCACCCTTAGCCTCATTCGGGAAGTTGGGTGGTCGCCATTCAGGAAAAATTAGCGCAGAATGCATTGAAGTGTTTGCTAAGCCTTGAGATAGTAACTAGTCTTCTATTCCTTGATATCCTCTGCTGAACAGTCAGTCTGAGTCTAGTTATCGAGGAGTCTTGTTCCCAATATACCTTACATATATATGTATATCTATATCTATAGAGGGCCGGCTGGAGGGGGGGGGGTGAAGAATACTTTTGAGCTGTTTCAATATCAGCTCAACTATCCCTTTACAATTTATAGGGGTTAGATTATGGAGCTGCTGCATATTGGCAGTTGTCTGCATACAACTTGCGAAGTCTAAAAGAGTTGTATGAACAACATTTTGTAGTATTTCATCTTTAAGAGAAATGTTCTTTTTCTTTGCTGTCAGCGATCCATCGCTTAGTTTGGTCAAGTATAAGCAGAAATGTTAAAGTTGAGTCATTGACTGTACGTTCTGTTTCTAAGATTTGTTAGACTAATTTGTGTTTTTGGATACAAACTCTAGTTAGTTACAATGACACTTTATATGAATTTAGTGGGCGTTTGGACATAAGAATTGTAAAATTTCGGAAATAAGTGAAATTTTCTTTCAAAGTATGAAAATGATATTTGAAAATTAGACTTGTGTTTGAACATGAATATAGTTTTGGGCTGCTTTTTGAATTTTTGTGAGTGAAAGTCAATTTTAAAAAATACGTAGTTTTTTGGAGTTTTTCAAATTTTCGAAAAATTTCAAAATTCATCTTCAAGTGAAAATAAAATATTTCATGGCCAAACACTACCTACGGGTGCAATCGAGTTGAGCAAATTAGTTATTCTTTTTTCTTGTATAACGTTTATTGTCTTGTTGTATATAAACGATTTGCAAATCAAATTGAGCTTGAGTGGAATAAGAACTTGACCTAAAATTTAACTTGAATAATTCTAGAATAATACTTAACACCAATAATATACCCAGTATAATTCCACTTAGTGGGATCTGGAGAGAGTATTGTGTACGCAGACTGTATACGGTCAAAATCGACTATATCCGATTTTACGGGCTCAAAGGCCTGCCTCGAGAGTGAGTCAGAATCGATGCAAGTTCGAGCTCGAAGAATACAGAGACTGAGGGATCGAGATCATGCTAAATCGGCACCAAAGTAACGGAATAACAAGATATCCGCAATCGGCCACCAATCTCGGCGAGAATCTCGGGATTGGCAGAACCATTAACGGTTACCGATATCAATCATGTATTTTACTTCCGAAATTAGAATTATACCTTATTTAGGATTCTTCTACTATATAAAGAGGAACCCTATTCATTTGTAAGGAATCATATACGCATTCACTGAAAAATACAAACACTCTGCTCTTTTACTCGCTCTTAATTCTTTACTGCTCTTATTGTCCATTTAGTCTGTATTGTTCTTATTATTCTTGTGGTTATAAACGTTCGATCTCGAGTCTACTACAAACTAAGGTCAACGACTTGTGATTACATTGGTTTGATCCATTTTAATCGTTTAACTCCTTTATTTATTTAGCTATTTATCAATTTGCACTGAATTAAATCGCGTATCCTTATAATCACATTACAACTTTAATTGTTACTCGTATTTCGAGGTACACAGTTTCTCGCCCACCGTGGGGCTTAGGATAATCGTGATTGTTCAGTGCTAATTATGATATAACACACTATTTTACACTTGTTTCTTGTCGAGAATTTTGCTTTCAGGTTACATGTCAAACTCACAAAACACAGCTACGCATGGTGACAACGGTCTCGGACTCCATGGAGAGAACGAGAATATTATCGCTCCAGGAATCGAGGTGCCACAGGCTGACCTCGGAGGAGCACCGCTCGCCAACCCAGTCAATGTCAGTTCGCATGTTTCTTTGAATGCGGATTTAGGTGGGGACCCCGATGGAAGCATACACAGAGAGGGTCGAACTGACGGTTGAGGTACTCAGGGCAGAGGAGATGAAGGTGTCAGTGTCCAAGTTATATTCGAAATGTTGTAAGCCCAAGAAAATGCCATTGCTCAGTTACAGAATCAGCACAGTGCACCGAACAGGGTCGAACAAGAGGCTACTCGCTGTACCGAGCCAGTGCCTGAAAGGTCGGGTGATAACAGTTCGACAACTGACCCTGCTATAATGAGAATGCTCGAGGAGCTAAATAACATAGTAGAATCGGGAGAAAAGAAGATCAAGTCCAACAACAAGAAGGTGGAAACTTATAACTCTCGAGTTGATCAGATACCGGGGGCACCACCGATATTGAAGGGAATGGACTCAAGAAAGTTTGTACAAAACCATTCCCTCCGAGTGCGGCTCCGAAGACCATCTCTAAGAAGTTCTGAATGCCCGATATACCTAAATACAACGGGACCTCGGACCCCAATGAGCACATTACTTCATATACGTGCGCCATAAAAGGTAATGATTTGGAGGATGACGAAATCGAGTCTGTACTGCTAAAGAAGATCGGGAAGACATTGTCAAAGGGAGCTATGATTTGGTATCACAACTTTCCACCGAACTCTATCGATTCGTTTGCCATGTTAGCAGATTCATTTGTAAAGCACACGCTGGTGCTATAAAGGTTGCAACGAGAAAATCAGACCTCCTCAAAGTGAAGCAGAGGGATAACGAGATGCTAAAAGGGTTCATATCTGGATTCCAAATGGAACGTATGGAATTACCGCTAGTTACAGACGATTGGGCTGTTCAAGCTTTCACCCAAGGATTAAACGAGCGGAGTTCGATCGCATCACGCCAGTTGAAGAAGAATTTAGTAGATTACCCGACTGTGACTTGGGCAGATAATCAAAAATGATATCAGTCAAAGAATAGGGTCAAGGACGACTAACTGGGTGCCCCCTCAGGCTCAGTACATCCAAACTGGTCGACAAGAAAAAACCAAAGAGATTTTGATAGAGAATCGAGGCCGAATAAAGATCGGTATCAGCCATATGTTTCAGAAAGAAGGAATAACCATCCGGGGCGCAATTCCACCCGGAATAGTCGAAGGAGTGACCGATGGCAGAATTCTCGGGGACTAATGAGTAAAACTGGTTTCGACAAATGCGCGAATCCCACAAAAGCACCTCAATTATCGGAGTATAATTTCAGCACCGATGCATCGGGGATTGTATCGACCATCGGAAGAATCAATGACATTAGGTGGCCCAGACCTATACAAACTAACCCTTCTCAAAGAAATCCAATCCTAATGTGAAAGTATCATGGCACACGTAGCCATAGGACCGAAGACTGCAAACAATTAAGAGAGGAAGTAGCTCTATTATTCAACGAAGGCCATCTTCGAGAATTCCTCAGTGATCGAGCCAAAAATCACTTCAGGGAGAGAGGCGCTAACAGAAAGAACGAACAAGAATATCTTCATCATGTTATCCACATGATCGTACGTGGAGTCGACATCCCACAGGGACCTATATTCAAACGCACCAAAGTATCGATCACGAGAGAAAAATGGACTCGAAGCTATGTGCCCGAAGGCACCCTCTCGTTCAACGACGAAGAAGCAGAAGGCCTCTCTCAGCCGCACAACAACGCCCTGGTAATTTCTATTTTGTTAAATAAAGTTCAAGTTAAAAGTGTTCTCGTGGATCCAGGTAGTACGACGAACATAATCATATCGAGGTTCGTAGAGTAGCTCGGCTTGCTGGACCAGATCGTACCAGCATCTCGAGTCCTAAACGGCTTCAACATGGCTAGTGAAACAACGAAGAGGGAGATAATCCTACCAGTGAACGTGGTCGGGACCATCCAAGGCACGAAATTTCATGTCATCGAAGGCGACATGAGATATAATGCACTACTCGGAAGGCCATGGATCCACAACATGAGGGTAGTACCGTCGACCCTTCACCAAATGATGAAGTTCCCAACAGAGGATGGTGTGAAAACAATTTATGGGGAACAACACACTGCAAAGGAAATGCTTGCGGTCGACGAGGTGACGCCGATATCAGCGCCTTCAACCTCAGAAAATTCTAGCATCAAGGATAAGCAAGAGGCCAAATAGAAATCACCATCCCCAGCCTCGACGAATCGGGTAAACAGGTAATCGAAGAAGAAGAAGAGGATTTTCTCACTCCTCGAACTTTTTGTCATTCCTGAAGAGTCGGATGCAACCAAGCCAACGATCGAGGAGATGGAACAGGTGATACTGATCGAGTATCTACCCGAATGAAAGGTATACCTGGGAATGGGGTTGAGCCCCGAGCTCAGGGAAAAACTCATTCGATTTCTTATTGATAACATGGATTGCTTTGCGTGATCCCATTTAGACATGACAGAAATCCCACCCGAGATAACAACTCATCGGCTGAGCCTGGATCACAAGTTTAGACCGGTAAAGCAAAAGAGAAGGCCTCAATTCGAGGTAAAGCACGCCTTCATAAAGGATGAGGTAACCAAACTTCTTAACATAAGGTCCATTCGGGATGTAAAATATCCCGAATGGTTAGCTAATGTAGTCGTAGTCCCCAAAAAGGGGAACAAACTTAGAATGCGTGTAGATTATAAGGACTTGAATAAAGCATGTACAAAAGACTCTTTTCCCTTGCCTAACATCGATCGAATGATCGATGCCATGACCGGACACAAGATACTTACTTTTCTCGACGCCTATTCTGGGTACAATCAAATCCAGATGGATCCAGTAGACCGGGAAAAGACTTCTTTTATCATGAAGTATGGAAATTATTGTTATAATGTAATGACCTTCGGGCTAAAAAATGCGGGAGCTACATATCAACGCCTAGTTAATAAGATGTTAGAAGAACAAATAGGTAAATAAATGGAAGTTTACATTGATGACATATTAGTTAAGTCCCTGCATGTAGAGGACCATCTGACTCATTTGCAGGAGACGTTCGAAATCTTGAGGAAGTACAACATGAAGCTTAACCCCGAAAAGTGTGCTTTCGGGGTCGGCTCGGGTAAATTCCTCGGCTTCATGGTGTCAAATCGGGGAATCGAGATCAACCCCGATAAGATCAAGGCCATCGAGGACATCACCGTTGTCGATAGTGTGAAGGCCGTTCAGAGGCTAACCGGATGGATAACTGTCCCGGGCCGGTTCATTTCGAGATCATCAGATCGTAGACATAGGTTATTTCCTTACTCAAAAAGAAAAATCACTTTACATGGACCCCGGAATGTCAGCAAGCATTGGAGGAATTGAAACGATACATATCGAGTGCACCTTTGCTCCACACTCCATAGGCATATGAGAAGTTATACCTATACTTGGAGGTGAGTGGTGTATTAGTTCGAGAATAACAAGGTACCCGACTTCCAGTCTATTACATGAGTCGAACCTTAGGAGATGCTGAAACTAGGTACCCACGCCTAGAAAAATTGGCGCTAGCACTAATAAGCGCATCTAGAAAACTAAATCCATATTTTTAGTGTCATCCCATATGTGTAATAACCACTTATCCCTTCGGAATGTTTTGCACAAGCCTAAAGTATCGGTTCGATTGGCCAAATGACCGTATAACTTGGCGGGTACGATATCGAATATGAACCCCGAAGAACCATCGAGTCTCAAATTTTAACGGACTTCGTGGAAGACTTTACGCCAACCTCGTACCCGAAGTGGAAAAGGACTTCTACTGAAATTGGGTAAATCATCGGGAGTGTGGACCCTATTCACGGACGGCGCATCGAATGTGAAGAGGTCCGGGCTCAGTATTGTTTTGAAATCGCCTACTGACAATATTATTAGGCAATCCATAAAAACTTCCAAATTGACTAACAGCGAGGCCGAGTATGAGGCTATGATAGCAGGTCTCGAACTAGCTAAAAGTTTGGGAGCGGAGGTCATCGCAGCTAAATGTGACACCCTATCGGTAGTTAACCAAGTAAACGGAACCTTTGAAGTTTGAGAGGACATGATGCAGAGGTAATTAGACAAATTGCGGGCTACCTTGCACCGCTTCAAGGAATGGAATCTGCATCATGTACCTCGAGAATAAAATACTGAGGCCGACACACTTGCCAGTTTAAGGTCATCGGTCGACGAAGATGATATCAGCTCGGGGACTGTTGTCCAACTCACGAGATCTGTAATAGTGGGAGGGCATGCTGAAATTAATTCTACAAGCTTATCTTGGGATTGGAGAAACAAATACATCGAATACTTGAAGAACGGGAAGCTACCATCGGATCCTAAAGAATCGAGGACCTTACGGGCTAAAGCCGCTCGATTCACATTAGACGAACATGGAACGTTATACAGGAGAACATTCGATGGAACATTGTCGGTATGCTTGGGACCGGGGGACACTAACTATGTTATGCGAGAAATCCACGAAGGAACTTGTGGAAACCATTCTGGCGCCGAGTCACTAGTTCGAAAGGTCATTAGAGCAGGATACTATTGGGAGAGCATGTAAAAAGACTCTAAGGAGTTCGTTCGAAGATACGGCAAATGTCAAAGGTTTGCGCCAACAATTCACCAGCCCGATGAACCACTTCATTCGGTCCTATCCCCGTGGCCATTCATGAAATGGGAAATGGACATCGTCGGTCCTCTACCGTCGGCCCCAAGTAAAGGTAAGTTCATATTATTTATGACTAACTATTTCTCTAAATAGGTTGAAGCACAGGCCTTCGAAAAAGTTAGAGAAAAAGAAGTGATCGACTTCATATGGGATCACATCACATGTCGATTATACCCGCGGATGTGATAATGGCAAGCAGTTCATTGGCATCAAAGTAACAAAATTCCTCGAGGATCACAAAATAAAGAGAATACTGTCGACATTGTATCACCCTAGTGGGAACGACAAGCCGAATAAACTAACAAGACTATCATCCAAAACATGAAGAAAAGGCTAAATGAAACCAAAGGGAACTGGAGAGAAAAATTGCCCGAGGTCCTATGGGCATATCGGACGACATCGAAGTCCAGTACCGGAGTAACTCTGTTTTTTTTAGTATATGGATCTGAAGCCCTGATACTGGTCGAAGTCGGGGAGCCCAGCGCCAGGTTTTGGCACACTATGGAGAAATTGAACCTCGAAGCCATGAATACCAGTCTTGAATTGTTAGATGAAATAAGAGAAGCGACACTCATTCGAATGGCCGCACAAAAGCAGCAAATCGAGAGATATTAGAATAGAAGAACCAATCTTCGACACTTCAAAGTTCGGGGACTTAGCCTTAAGCAAAGTCACCATCAACACTCGAGATCCTAATGAAGGGAAGCTCGGTCCTAACTGGGAAGGACCCTATCAGATCCTCGACATAGTCAGGAAAGGATCTTACAAGCTCGGAACAATGAACGGCGAGCCATTGTCGAGTAAGTGGATGTATCACTCCTCAAGCGGTACTATTGCTAAGGTATGACTTTCTATTTTTCATTTACTTAAATGTTCGAAACTAACTTATTGCAAGAATCCGATCCAAGAAATCGAGGCATCAGGTTTTAAAGTACACGTTGCACTCTTTTTACCTTAGACCAGTTCTTATCCCAAATGGGTTTTTCCGGCGAGGTTTTTAACGAGGCAACAACTATGTGTTACCTGAGGATAGTTCAACAGTATCCAAGGTTTCTTTGCAGTCAACCTCGAATACTGGGGGGCATCATCCTCGGATGTTATGTAAATGGGTCTCGATAGGAAAATTTTTGTAATGGGCCAAACGATCAAATGAGACGTGTCTATATAGGTTAGCCGAGTTCCAACAACAAAACATGTATGAATGTATAAATAATACAAAGAAGCATTATCTTTTCTCGAACATCTCACGTTTAAAGTAGAATTTCTACTATACGATCTATTGTGCAAAACTAACACTTGTGAAAAATGGTTCAAGGGCCAGGTACAAGCATACCCCAAATACTCGGGGACTGCAGACTCAAGCCATTTAAGTTCGAAATCATAAAGACCTCAAATAGGCACCCCTCGATATATAGTCCAAGGCCATCACACTCGGGGACTAACATTTCGAACAAGTTCGAAATGTTATCGGGAAATAAGTCCAAGAGACATACCCGAAGGCTACAAACATAATAAAGAATACAGTCACATAAAAGGCTATGGCTGGAATAATGCGGGTCGGAGACGTCCGACTTCCGCCATAAACTAAAGGCCTTCAAATACTTCGAAAAAAACAGTTAAATAAGGCTACCCTCGGCAAAATAGATAAAAAGAGGCTTCTATAAAATCAACCTTCGAATAATTTAAAGGCTTCGATAATATCAGCCTTCGAAAAAATCTCAAGAGGTATCCGATTATCTTAACATAGACAAGTTAAGAAAAAACAGGGTTCCGATCATTGGACCCTCGAAAAACCCATTAGGTACAAAAATCATGCTAAGTCATAACCGAATTGGCCCGATCTAAATAGCCTAAGGGCCAACTTAAAGAGCCTAAGGGCCGATCTAAAGAGCCTAAGGGCCGATACGATAAGAGTTTGAGACCTCTCTCTCACTTGATTCGAACCCAAGGGTTCGGTTATTCCGAGCTCAAGAAAATGTCAACTATAGCTCGAAGATTCACCTAAAGGGTACATAACGGTGAGCTCGAAATACTTAACAATCATTTGATGAAAACCTAAGGGTTCATTTTATCCTAAAACTCAAGATTCACTAGAACTTGGTTATTCATCGGTAAGTTCGATTGAGTCACCCCGTGACAAGGTCTCGAACGAGTTTCGAACTCGGGGACTTGCCCTCCGTGAAAACGAAAGGGTTTATTTCAATCATGAGTTGAACTACAACAAGAAAATTTTTCAAAAGGCAAATATACATACGAAGGCGTGAAAGGAAGATTTACAAAGGCATCAAAGAAAAAACTTTCTATTATTGAATACACTGTACAGGAGGCCAGTCGAAGCCTTACAAAATAGAAGAAAAAAAAGTTATAACCGAACTATGATCAGGGCTATCCCCCTCGAGACCGATTTCCTCTCGAGCGGCTTCTCCCGGAGAAACTTCTTTGCAGGCCCCATCTCCTTCACCCTCGGACCCGCTGACAGAGCCTTCATCATCAGAGAGCAAGGTCGCGGCCTCATCCTCCAAAGCTTTCGCCTTCTTAATGTCAGTTGACAGGTCAAAACCATGAGCGTGCACCTCTTCGAGAACCTTTATCCGAGATTTCTGCCTAGCATGATTGAGAGCACACGATACTCTAATTTTAGCAGAAGCTGAGATCTCATGCGCCCGAAGATTGGCAGCCTCGGCATCAACTCGATAAAAGGCCACAAACGCCTCTGACTCAGCTTTAGCTTTTGCAAGCTCAGAGGCCAACTTGGCCTCAACCTCCTCGATCCTCCGAGCTCAAGACAGACTTTCCTCCTTCACACTTTGGAGCTGGCGCTCTGCTGAAGTTAATTGGGCTCGAAGCGCATCCTTCTCCGGGGCAAGACGCTCCATATGATGTCTCCTCCCTAGAGTTTCAGCCTCCTTCATCTTGGCCTCTTCTCGAAGTTGCAGCACCAGTTCACACTTCTGTTGGACCTGCAACACAGAAGGGTTCATCGCCAAATTTGAACTAAAATTTAACAAAGTTTCAAGAAATTACTTTACCTGCTCGATTAGTCGGTCTGATCTTGACGAGCTCTCATTAGTTCAGCTCGAAAGGTCGCAATCTAAAGGAGTTTGAGGTCACCCCTCTCCTCCACGGTCTTCTTGAGCTCGGCTTCACGTTGGGTCAGCTCCGCCCGAGATCTGGAAGCTACCTCTCGGTGAAGCACCATAGCCTGCATATAGAGAAAGGGGTCAGTGTTGAAAAGAAACGAACTAGACACAAGCATGAGCAAGAAGGAAATATACTTACATGTTTCAAGAAACGCTGAGCTTCGTCAAAAATAAACGACGCATCTGGCTCGGGTCCGTCCTCGACCCTGGCAAAGCACTTTTTGAATATGTCACTCCCTTCATGGGTCAACTCCGCATCAGGAGTTCTCATACCCGAGCATCTCAGAGTTGCCCTTAAGAAAATGAAGGACCGGGCGGTGAATTATCTATATTTATTGCCCCAAGCGATTCGCCTGGGGAATTCTCTTCTCTTCGAAGGGCCTCGGAGCTAGAACCTTCGGGAACATCTGTTGATCTTTCATCGCAGCGAGGAGTACTTTACCGCTCGATGGCTTGGGGACTCCGCACGGACCTCCCTCCCAGATCCTCCTAGTTCGAGATTGAACCAACTCGGCCACCGCCGGCTCGGCAACCTCGAGAGCCTCAGTGCTTTCCCCCTCCGGAACTATCAACAAGCAATCATCATCGCCTTGTACTGCTTCATCCTCATCCCGATGTTTTTAAGCCACATCGGCAGGTAAAGCGGCGGGGTCGATCCTCAATTTTCGGGCCCTACTCTTCCTGGGCTTCAGGGTATAAGGGGACAAGGCCCTTCGCCTTTTCTTCTCTTTGGGTGGCAGTGGATCCTCCTCTTCACCAGGTGGAGGTAGCCTCATGACTACATTCTCTCCAAGTCCTACACGAAAAGACTAACATAAAAAAACGGTATTTTTACAAAAGACAACGACATATGGACAGAGGGACTCACCATGGTTCTTAGCTTCCCACCGACCCCTGGCCATATCTCACCAGCAACGCTCGGACTATGAAGAAGTGGAGTCTAGTTGGCGACCCAACCTTCGAGGTCTGGAATAGCACCGGGGAACCAAGCAGAAGCTGCACCATGAAACAGAACTTAGATCGGGAAGAGAAATCAATCAAACAAGAAAACAAACACCATCGACGAAAATCGGACTTACGTTTCATATTCCATTCCTCGAGGAATGGAATCTTCTCGACAGGAATCAAATCGGAGGTCTTGATTAGGACGAACTGACCCATCCACCCCGATCCTTGTCCTCTTCTATGCTTGAGAATAGTGTTTTCGTAGCCTGACGCTAGAGCTTTATTAAACCACCTCAGTAAAATCGAGGACTATACAACCTGATTAGATGGTTGAGGGTGAAAGGCATCTCATCGACTTTGCTCGAAAAAAATCTGAGCGGGATCACAATGCGCCAAAACGAAGGGTGGATCTGTCCCAGGGTCACTCGATATTGGCGGCAGAAATCGAGTGTGACGGGGTCTGCGTGCCCCAATGTGAAACGGTAAGTGTAAACACTTAAAAACCCTTTCACATGCGTGGTGATATCCTCCTCAAGGGAAGGAATCACCACCTCTTTGTTGCTCCAATTGCAGTCCTTTTTCACTTGCTCAAGATTGTCTTTAGATATCGAGCAAATGTAATGGGACACAGTCTCACACCGATCGGGAACTGAAGGAGGCATGTACAGTTTAAACTCAGAAGTCAGTTCACACGACCTAGGAACGCATTCCTCAAAGCACGGCTTCGCCGGCGTCTTGTCGCTGGTCGGTCTCGAAGAGAAGGCTCCTTCCTTCTGCGGCACCGTTTTAGAGGTCTTAGACATTAATATAAGTGAAGAAAGCAGAAGGTAAGTGTAAGGTTGGCGCAGATAGGAAGAAGGCAGGAAGAGTTTGAAAGTTGAGAGATTTAATCAAATCTTAGGTGAAGTTTAAAGCAAAGTAAAGTTTGAATCAACTAAAGAGGTGGTATTTATAGGTTTAAAATGACGGTTCAGTATCACTAGTGGCCGATCGACGACTGACACGCATTGATGGTTTCTTGGGAACTGAACCGACAGGACATTTCGGTCACATCCATCGCTTACATCATGGAGACGACTTCATGATCGAGGTATCGAGGAATCGAGGCTCAAATCGTTTCTTAACATTTCATTCCAAGAAACGCGAAGACTATCTGTATACGGTCAAAATCGACCATACCCAATTTTACGGGCTCGAGGGTCTGCCTCGAGAGTGAGTCAGAATTGATGCAAGTTCGAGCTCGAAGAACACGGAGACTGAGGGATCAAGATCATGCTAAATCGGCACCAAAGTAACATAATAACGAGATATCCTCAATCGGCCACCAATCTCGGCGAGAATCTCGGGATTGGGAGAACCATTAACGATTATCAATATCAATCATGTATTTTACTTCCGAAATTAAAGTTATACCTTATTTAGGATTCTTCTACTATATAAAAGAGGAATCTTATTCATTTGTAAGGTAACATATACACATTCACTGAAAAATACAAACACTCTACTCTTTTACTCGCTCTTAATTCTTTACTACTCGTATTGCCCATTTAGTCCGCATTGTTCTTATTATTCTTGTGGTTCTAAACGTTCAATCTCGAGTTTACTACAAACCGAGGTTGACGACATGTGATTACATTTGTTTGATCCATTTCAATCGCTTAAATCCTTTATTTATTTAGCTATTTATCAATTGAAATTGAATTAAATCACGTATCCTCATAACCATATTACAAGTTTAATTTTTACTCGTATTTCGAGGTAAACACAGACCTTACTCCTACCTTGTGGAGATAGATCGGCTCAGGAAGGCATAATTCTAGAATAATACTATAAACGAAATTATATTTTATTACTCCATTCGTTTTAAATTAGATGAGGTACTTTTCTTTTTAGCCTATTCCAAAATGACACATTTCTAAATTTGGGAGTAATTCAATTTTAAATTCTTCATTTTACCTGTTTACCTTAATAAGAAGCTTTTATAACGACACAAATGCCATGGCCCCCCGAAGCTTTTACCGGTAAGCTTTTAAGATCACAAGTTTCAAAAGTCTTCTTATTTTTCTTACAGCATGTTTGGATGGTTTTTACACATCGTTTCATAGTGTATCGTATTGTAATGTATTGTACTGTATCGTTTGATGAATAAAATATTTGCTGTTGTTTCATGATATCATACACCAGCAATATGAAGAATAAACTAACAATATTATTAAAAAATATGATACAGGATAAATTTATTGTATAAAACAGTAGGATAAATTATAAAATAAAATTATTTAATAATAATGAAGGGTGAGATGAGAGAAAAAGACAAGATAACGACGCAATCACAGCAAATTGGTTGTTACATAAAGTGGCACATTTCATCGTTACGTAATGACGAATTTAACAATACGATACAACAAAATTTAAGTAACAATTGAAACAAACATTGTATGTGAAGTAACAACACGAAATAATCAATAGATAACTGCTATTCAAACAAGCTGTTAAACTCCGTCCGAGTGAAACAACCTCATCTAAATTGAAACGGATGGAGTATATTATACATGTGCATTGGGGTGGGTATTCGGTATTTCGGTTCGGTATTTAAGAATTTCAGTTCGGTATTTCGGTATTCGGTTTATCAATTGCGTATACCAAATACCGAACCAAATTATTTCGGTACGGTTCAGTATTTTATATTTTGGTTCGGTACGGTTTCGGTTTAATAATCGCTAAATAAACTTATGACACCTGACAGCCCTCTCCGTGCACCACTGATTTGGTGGTTCAATGAATACACAATTCACTCAATGAATTCACAAGTATAAGTTAAAATCATTAAGTATTTCACTAAGTATAAATTAAAATTCTTTCATCTTAATAATTACTCGTAATCTCAAAGTGAGATATGGTAGAAAAAATAGAGAGATCATCTATGTTGGCATTCAAAAACAGAGGAAACACCGAAGGATAAGACTTTCATTAAAATCATTATGTATTTCACAAAGTATAAGTTAAGTTAAAATCATTCAAAAACACCAAGTATAAGTTGGCATTCAAAAACAGAGGAAACACCAAGTATAAATTAAAATCATTAAGTATTTCATTAATGATTTTAACAGAGGAAACTTTCATTCTTCAGCAAAGAACATTACCAATTTATATCTAAGTCTTCGTTCTAACTGAAAGACTGAAACTATCGTCGTTTGCCGTTTGCACTTTGCCATTCTGACTTTCTGAAATTACCCCCTTCTAAATTCCCTGATGCCTAATCCCTAATTGAATAAAAGACTAGATATAAGGGTTGGGCTGGGATGCTGGACCTTATTGGGTTGGGCTGGGGTGCTGGGCAATATGTATAGATATAGGTCAAATTTAAAAGTTTTTAAAAATTTGGTCCTAATACCGAGGACCGTACCGTTATACTGAAATACCGAAAATGTAATACTGAATTAGACGGAAATACCGAAAAGAACCGAAACCGAAATACCGTATTAATTCGGTCCAGTTCGAAATTCGATTTTTCGCATTTTATATGCCCACCCCTACATGTGCACACACAAGTAAAATAGTAAATGAGGACAAATGAATGTTTTATTCCTTTTAAAAATTAATATTTTAACACAATAGTAAATGAGATACAATTCAAAAAGTCCAATATAAACTTTATATGTGATTATCAGTTATGTAATATTTGTATGAGCAGAATATATTTATTAGGTTTTTAGTCAATAAAAGTGAAGTAAATTAAGGTACATCCTTTTGTGATGTTTCTTACTGGAAAATCCTTGTGTGTTTGGTAGTAGTCTCAAGTCTGAATTATAAAAGTTACACATGCATACAATGTTGGAACTTGGAAATTTTATCTTCTTTAGTGTTAAACGGGAAACAAGTGATACGAGAACCAAGATGTTGAATAGTGAAAATTAAAATTAGTACTTCCAATGATAGCAATAGCAGATGCTCGAGAATCAAGTTTTCATAACCCCCTCATGAATATAAGCACTCAAGAATATGGACCAACAATCAAGTTAAAATTAGGTATCCGCGTGTTCCCTCTAGTACATAATAAGCGATTTTTTAATTATTACTTCTAAATAAGTGATTTTTCTAGATTTTAAAAATGAATTAATTTTTTTTTACATTGTTCTTAGAGTAAATAATATTGGAGTAAGTGTTAGAAGTATTTATGTGAAGAGATAGTAAAAATAAATATAATTAATTTTATTGCTAATTACTGTTAAAATATGAATTTCTTAATATGTATAAAAACAACTAAAAAATCATTTATTTTGGACCGGAGGGAGTAATAGTTAAGGTGTAAGCAAGTTTTCTATTATATAGAAAAGGAAAGATGGTTGACCAAGGACATATATGTCATTTCATAAAAACTTCATGTTTGCATTTCTTAATGCAAAACTATGTCATCTTGATACACGTGTATCCTCCACATTCCTCTAGCCACAACTCTCCTTTAAATGCATTATGCATGTGTTGATTAGATTGTTTGTGCAGTGTAAATGTTCATGTCCAACTTTTTTTCTCATTTTGAAAAATTATTAATTTTATTTTATTCAAATAGAAGTTTCCATAGAAAAAGTAAAATTAATTTTTAAATAATACCGCAACAAAAAGAAGTATCGATATTTACAAGATTTTCATCTTTACTCATGCTATCTTAAAGCAATTTGAAAATAAAAATTAAATAGGTTTCATCTATCTATACTATTTGAAGGCGATTTCAAATATTCTCATAGCTTGTTAAACCTCAAAAGTTAATTTAAGTAATAAGATTTGTTCCTACTGTACTAGGAGGCTATATCTTATATACTTAATTGATGTAATAATTTAATCTATATGATTTAAACTCTTTTCTTCCATGACAAGTTTTCAACCATCAATAGATTGTCTTAAACACTATTTGTTATAAATTTTATATTGTTTCATTATTATGAAAATTAACACGTGATAATTCCATAAAAAATAAAAATATTTCTCTCATCTCCTTAAATTGAGAAAAACATAAAAATCTGTCTATTTCATATAGAATTCTATCAAATGTTTATTATTCTATCACCAATTAACATCAATTTAAATGCGTTATAATAAAATATATCATGCTCATATTTGTTTTAGTGTCTATTATTGTCTTTGAAGTAGTAAATTGCCTCATTAAGAATGCAAAATTAAGAATTTCTCTTAATTTTGATGTATACAAGATATAAAATCATAATTTTTTTTAATCTTTTGTCGTATTGTAAATAATGATGTTGTTCGTTTAAACTTTCATCAAGTAGCTTATTGTTCCCACTGTTGAAATACTTGCAAGACTTTGGAGGTTTTCCATATTAGTTTACAGATAGATTGGTATACTTTTTATTCCAGAAAATTATTAATATAGATGACATTTGTAGTTTCTTAATGTATTCTATTGTAAAATATTTGAATATTGTAGGGAAATAATACATGGCAAAATACATATGTTACCCCCTGACTATGGACGAAATCCTATTACACACTTTCTGACCACGAAAATTATCTAACACACTCAAACTTTTCAAAGTGTGTCTAATACACACCTATTTTGCTACGTGGCTCGCCCGTGCTTAATGTCACAACCCAAATTCCCACCTTTTAGGTCGTGACTGCGCCTAACGTTGAAACCCGCTAGGCCAGCCACCGTATATCTTGCAATAGCGACTTATAATCATTTAACACGAAATAAAATGTTAGTTCGTCTATT
>ML258099.1:1037-36780 GCA_005239495.1 Nicotiana undulata | reverse complement strand
TACTTCACGGTGAGCTGCTTTCCTGGCGACTTCCTAGCAGCACCCTGGAGATTCTTTTGTTATGCTCTCTGTCTATTTCATTCAGACTGGGACCATGTATAGGTTGTAGTCATTGTATATTCAGTAGTTGCCCGTGAAACTCGTGACACTAGTTCCTGGCACACACGCGGTATATCTTTTTGGGGTTTTGGGATGTATATCTATGTATATGTTTTATTTTGGCCTTGTATCTACTATGATTTTGCCTTCACTCAGGACTAGTATCATGTTAGTTGTTATAAACTGGTAACCATTGACTTGTTTGATCGAATGGGAAGGGAATCACTTAGTGAAAATTATATCGGCTTGCCTAACCCCTCTATTGGGCGCCATCGCGACCCATATTAGGATTTTGGTCGTGACACGTTATCCCAAAGAGAGCGAGTTTTAAGTATCTCGGGTCTATTATCCAAGGTAAAAGGGACATTGACGAAGATGTCGCGCATCGCATCGAAGAGGGATGGATGAAGTGGAGACTCACTTGCGGTGTTTTGTGTGATAGGAATGTGCCGCTAAAACTTAAGGGTAAGTTTTATCGAGTGGTGGTTCGACCGGCTATGTTGTATGGGGCTGAGTGTTGGCCAGGCAAGAAATCCTATGTGTAGAAGATGAGAGTAACTGAGATGAGGATGTTGAGATGGATGTGTGGGTGTACTAGGAGAGATAGGATTAAGAATGAATCTATCTGGGATAGAGTGGGAGTAGCCTCTGTGGAGGACAAGATGCGGGAGTCGAGGCTGAGATGGTTCGGACATGTTAAGAGAAGAAGCATTGATGCTCCTGTCAGGAGGTGTGAGAGGTTGTCCATGGAGAGTTTGAGAAGAGGTCGAGGTGGGTCTAATAAGTACTGGGAGAGGTGATTAGGCAGGACATGGCGCTGCTTCAGCTCACTGAGGACATGACCCTTGATAGAAGGGTGTGTAAGTCGAGGATTAAGGTAGAAGGTTAGTAGGTAGTTTATATTTGTTCACCGATAGTCTTAGTATCATGCGTATCCCCATATTCTTAGATTTTTATTACGTTATGTGGTTTTGTTAGCCTCAGGTATTTTATTTCCTATTGCTATTATTTGGTATTACTTATCATTTATCTCTCCCTTTTTCTTTTCTCTTCCATGTTTCTTACTTCCTTGCTTTCCTCTTCTTCTTCTTCTTCCCCTTCCTGAGCCGAGGGTCTATTGGAAGCAACTTCTCTACCTGCATTAGGTAGGGGTAAGGTCTGCGTGTAGACTACCCTCCCCAGACCCCACCTGTTGGGATCAAACTGGGTTAGTTGTTGTTGTTGATGTGTGTTTCTGTTGCTGGTTGGTATGCCCCATTATTTTGGATGAAACCTTTTGTGTTTGAATTTTTCATTACTAATAAATTTGAGGTATATGATTGCTGAAATATTCCATATGTTGATATTTGATGGTAATCTTTGAAATTGAAAGAAATGAAAGTGTTGAATATGAAATATGGCCAAGTGCCAAGAATAACGTCATAATTGCGGCCACTCGTTCCAATGTAGTGAAATGATGGGAAAGAAATATTAAATTGTGAATATGGTTGATGTCTAAAATGAGATGGCTTAGCCGATCGGGTCGAGATCGAACTCCGTGTAATCAATGGTATTGTGGATGAAATTATGAATATGGTTGATCTCTCAAATGAGATGGCTTAGCCGATCAGGCCGGGATCAGACTCCGTGTAATAACACAGTGGTATTGTGGGTAAAATTCTAAATATGGTTGATGTCTCAAATGAGATGGATTTGCCTAGCGGGCTAAGATCGGACTCCGTGTAATAACACGAAGGTATTGTGGATGAAATTGCGAATATGGTTGATGTCTCAAATGAGATGGATTAGCCGATCGGGCTGAGATCGAACTCCGTGTAAGAACATGGTGGTATTGTGGACTTTGGCATATTGGCACTAAAAACCACCCAACCTAATAATGTGGAAATTGACTTGAAAATATATGTGATCCTTAACTTGATTTTTTAAGTGTTAGTTAAAGCTCATATTGCAATCTTGACTGTTTCCCCTTGTATTATTGTTCATTCTATTGAGATAGTGTTTTAGTTTCACATGTTAGTACTATTCGACAGTACTAACATCCCTTTTGCTGGGGATGCTGCATCTTTAATGGATGCAGGTGGTTCCACATCAGGAGGCAGTGATCAGTGGTGGCAGTACACTCTCTTCAGCTGACTTGGTGAGCCCCACTTCACTTCAGGGTCATGTATCTCTTGTTTCTCATGTACTTTGTGTTTTAAGGTATAGCCGGAGCCTTGTTGCCGACATTTCCATATTACTCTTCAGTTGTACTTTGAGGCTCCGTAGACAGGTTGTGGGTGGTGGTTGATGTTGGGAGTCAAAACTAGAAATGTTGGTATTTAGCAAACATGTTTTTCATTAAACCTATAAACTTGTAATATTTTGGAAATTAGGAATGAAGCTACTAACAGAAATGAAATGGAAGTTGCTAATGAAAGAAACTTAGTGTTTGATTAATGGAGTACATATCCTCCTTATCTATGGATGAGTTTGGGTAGAAGAAAATCTAACAGGCTTGCTCGGCCGGGTCCACTCGGTTGAGCACTGGTCGCGCTCCCTGAGTTTGGGGCGTGACAATGGTGAGACTGATTTCCATGGGCCTCAACGTATATGCTGATCATGCCCAACTATGCCTTATAAAAAGGACTAAGCAATCACTGCAAAAAGAATCCGGTTTAAGAGTCGAGAGTTGAATCCCACAGGAAACTAACCTATTTGCTACAACTTTTCAGTATCACTAAAGAAAAGCTCAGACAACTTAGCGAATTAACAAAAATTACTTAACTAAGAAGAAATGACAATAAAAACTATCAACTGGCAAGAATGGGGTTGAATCAAAGATAAAACAATCTAGGGTTTTATGATTTCCCTCCTGACACGTTAGCTATAATCTCGCCGAAACACTCTATAAAGATGATGAGGTCTTGTTTACCACAATTATTTCTCGATCAGTTACGATAATTTACTTGAAGTATTCTCTCGAACTACTCTAGCCGACAATTCATACAACTCATAAATATCGCGCCAAAGATTCATTATCTTTAATTCCGCTTTTAAATTCAAGTAATTAATCTCTTAACTTACTCGAAAGTGGCATTGTTCAACAACAATCTAATCAAGATGAATGGCCCTTCAATTAACCACAAGAGACACATAGTTGAACAATTAAAGAGTAAAAATGGCTCAATTATATCAAAACACAATCAAGGCTTCATTCAACAATTGGTTCCATCAATCCTACATGACGTTTGCTACTCATAACTGTGTAAATAATCATAGTAATATCTAAAATCATTGAACTACAAATTAAAGAAAAGCGGAGAGAAAACTCGAGTTATTCTTGCTTCCAAAGTGTTCTGTTGCCTCTTTAATGACATCTAACCCTTTAAAAAATAATTTTAAGAGGTATTTATAGGATTGTGGCCGAAGTATACATGTCCAAAAATAGTGAAGAAATATTGGCTCGGATAGCCGCGTCAGCGCGACGCACTGTTGTCGCGCCTCCTTTTTTCCTTAAGCGGAGATCGGGTTTATGACATTCTGACAATTCATTTTAAAGGAGGAGGGTTAAAATAAGAGTCGCCACCTAACGATTTTAAAGGTGTGTTAGGGCACCTAGAGGGATTAACTCATGAGACTAGTTTGCATTACCAGAGATTGGGTAAGGCCTTGAAGTTATCCCAGGGGAAGGTATTAGGCACCCCTCAGGATCCACAATTGTGGTTCCCGGCCAAATGGTTTTCGTGAATTTGTACAATAAGCAAGTAGCAAGTAACATCTCAAATAAGAGGGGATTTCAAATAAGCATCGGAGTTATTAACTTTTGAAAGAACTAGTAAGACATTTGAGAGAAAGACATCCTAGGTTTGAAACCATATGGATCACATCAATGCAATACCTCGTATGTCACTCCTCAAAGAGGGGCTACACGTGGTATTAGCGCACCGGTCATCATATCCATGTTCTACCCTTTCCCACCCCGTGAAGGTATTTAAAATGTGTGTTGGTCACGAACTCTATCGCGTGCTATTACCCGTCCCATCCTATCAGTCCCGGAGGAGGTTAGGACTACTATCCTAAAAGGGAAGTACTAGGCTAAACCCCTAGGTTTAAAGGACAATATTCTAAACGACAAGCAAAGACAGTTAGGACTACAAATATAGAAAAACACATAGAAGCAAATATGAGGCTCAGATATTCCTCCACAAGTTATGCACATATCAGCACGACTCAAACACACATAAGGTCTTTTAACTTCAGATCCTAATGCATGATGTCTAGGCAAGAATACATCAGCGAGGTAGGTTTATTACAGAGTTTCAGAGAAAGGATTTTTATCAATTTCAGACTATAGATTTCTTATCTGTAATTAACCAAACAATACATAGAAAAGAGGAATAGTTTCTCGGTTTTAAAAAGTTTAACACCTAAGGCTTGCCTAGGCGAATTAAACTGATTCAGTTAGGCAATTTTAAGAATCCAGTTTTAGACGATAGTTGTTAAGCAGGGGTGAGTTTGTTTTAATCTTAACCAGGATAAGGGAAAGAGTGTTAAAATGAATAAAGATGTGATCCTAAAGGCATGATATCTTAATGCAAGCAAGGTGTAGCATGATGCAAAAAACCTATACATGATGTTCTAAATGCATATGCATTTTCAGCATCATAATTTATTTTAGCGAGATCCATTTGTTAACACATTTGACTTAAAACAAAAACGTACAGAGATATAATTCTTTGTTACGTTGCTGAACCTAACACATGATTTTTCTAGGTGTTCATAGCAGTATGTTGATTTAACAGAAGATTTTGGCACAAGTAACATGCTGAAAGTAACATCCTATGGGACATGATTTCTAAATGCAAGCTTTGGTAGCTAATGTTATTACTTCAGCCTAGAATAACAGGACTTCTAGGTGATGTAGTTGTGAGAATGCTGAAGCAGTAACATTATAACAATCATTTTGGTCATGATTTCTAAGCGGATATGAGTATGATGAGATATTGAAATAAATAAACCTAAGTATCATGGTATCTAATGCATGAATGACAGGTATTCCTAAGCATGGTGACTATTGCGCACGTATATAAAATAAATCTACAAGCATGGTTTCTACCCGTATCTATAGTAAGCATGCACAACCCCACCCATTTCACTATCCAGCCCCAAAATCGTCTTTACAATTAATTATTACAGACCAGTATTGCATGAATTACATAAGTAAACAAGGAAATTAAGAAGTTACACTATAGGGAGCCTAACGATATGGCCAAATCTCCAGATCCAATAATGTCGTATGCCATGACCTTTCACAACCTAGGTGTGTCAGAGTTCCTAAGGACCTCAAAGGATCCCAGGTAATGCTCACACCCACGTACCCTAGCCAGGAATGAGTAAGTCCAGTGTGGGAATACCAACCTCGTGTGTCAGAGTTCAGTGGGTACTCAAATGATCCCCAAAGCAACGCTCACACGAGGGGGCTGAACTTAAGAAACTAAGAGTAGTGAGGTTTGCTCATAGTTTTAGAGTTGAGTTGGAAATAGTTTTTTGAAACAATTTTTTTGAAATAGGCTTTGGAGAACAGCATAAGAATTTGTTTTTATGAAAACCAGTTTGAGGAGGAAAAGAAACAGGACAATCAACAACAAAAAACATACATAGTTCAGGAAACAAACACAAACAGGGAAAGGGGAGTTGGGGACAAGTAGTTCATATGTGAAAGCATAGTTGCACACGGGTTAACATCAGAGAAGTCTCACAGAACTTTAAATAATCACAGCAATAGTCTATCACAAAGTGTTCATGCCAGGAGTTAAACAACATTAGATTGAGGGATGCTAAACAGAGTTACACATTAGGTTTAGGGGAAGGGTTCAGGATTACATAGTAACTAGGTGTCATGAGTACATGCTTATAGTGTTAGGAATCAGGGGATAAGGCAGAATCAAAGTGAAACATGTAAGAAAAGCAATAGACATGCTAAATTTAAGGGGAAAGGGAGATCACATAGACAAAATAGACACGCTAATTGCAAGGTAAACAGTAGAACCACAAGTAGAAGCATAAGAGAAACAAAGGAATCGTAATACCAACAGAGAAATATTATTTTGGATGCTGTGAACTTAAACTGAAAACATACCAGTTGAATGAAGGAATGAGTGCAGAGTGAAGAGCAGCAAAATGAAGAGAGGTAGAGCAGTAGTGTGTAGAGCAACAGAAAAGTAGAGTAGCCGAGCAATATAATAATAGAATCACTCAGTCTTGGCTTTCAGCCGACTGAGTTGCAAGTAAACAGCAAAAGAAGCAAGAGAGTATGTGTGTGTGTGTGTGTAGGAGAGAGCTTAGAATAGTGTCCTTGTGAGGAATGAATAGAGTGTATATATAATGCTAGAAACGAGTGCAGAATGGCATAATTATAGAAAACAATATCTATTAAATCAACCAGAGGTTTGGAATCCCTTCAATTAGGGAGTCATGATTCAAACGGGTATAAATTATGCTAAATAAGGAAAAGATCACTTAAAATATGTTTATACCATAATAGAAGTAGTATAGAATGTAGTATGTAATAAGGTCAAATACGTGTTTTTCACATAAGGAAAATATATGTGCTGAATATTTGACAGCATGTTTAGGCACATAAATAAGGTAGGATACAATTTATTTCTAAAAATAAATCACAGGAATCACGTATGGGACTAAAATCACAGGGGAATCAATTCTAATTAAGGAAAGTATCACATAAGTAAGGGAATAATTTGAAATCAGTAAACAATTCTAAGGAAAACACATACAAGTTACAGCTTTGAGAAAGGATATCACAGCTCTGAGGGAAATCAATAGGATCAATAGAGAATACTATGTAAGGGTCGAGACAACAAGTAATCAAGTCTATTGAGCAATGAATAGCACAAAATCAGGGAAATCTCTAAACAAATAGTAGAGAACAGTAGAAAATTGGAAACCCTAGGTAAAGTAAGAATCACACAAGTTCAGAGACAAACAGTAATATTGAACATAATAGAAACACAGGAATCATGAACCCTAATAGTAATAACAGGATAAAATCACGGAGAAGCTAAAACATTTACGGGAGATAAAAGTTCTTACATTCAAACAGCATAGCAGTCGTGGATAGATTCAGAGTTTAGGGAAAACTTAGGGTTTTTAGTAAAGTGAGTTAAAAATGAAAGAAACTTTGAATCCATCATTAAATCATAGAAAGAAACATAGAATGACATTAAAACAGAAGCAAAAATCATTTTAAAAGGGGGTTATGACTAGTTTTTTGAAATGAAAGATCGTTAAAGTAGAAGTGTTTTTTCAGAGAAAAACATGTAAAGAAGTTTCGTAATATCGTAGATCTAAAGCAGATCTAAAAGAAATCGAAAAGACATCAGGCATTAGGGTTTTGTGGAAGCTAGAAAAGTAAGAAAAACCTCAAAGACATCGTCGGCTTAAGCCGGAAAGGTTGTAGCTCTTACTCAGACGGCCGGGGGAGGTCGGAAAGTGGCATGAGGGACCCTGAGAGGTGAGTGAACTGCTCCAGGTTCGCCTGAGGGCTTTGGGGTATCATTGGACTGGTGCAAGGTGGACAAATAGCCAGGAGATGATGATGAGCCATGGTTTCTGGTGAGAGAACCAGCCGGAGAAGATGAACGGACTTCATCGGAAGAGAGAAACTAGGGAAGGTTCTAGAGAGAACCAGAGAGAACCAGAGAGAACCAGAGAGAGATATAGAAAGAACGAGAGATAGCAAAATGAGGGTTCGGTCAAGGGGGTAGTTTTTGTTTAATTATGGTAACGTTGATCTGGACCGTTGATCTCATTTGACCATCGGTTCATATCAGGTATGGGGTTGGGCCGGGTTAATTATGGGTTGGGTTAAATTATGGGTTTGGGGTCAGGTGGGGTTGGGTTTGGAAATTGGTTATAATTTAAATAAAATGGGCTAAACGTTAAATACCCAATTAAATAAGATAACTAATTAATAAAATAGCTAATACTTGTGTAAAATGAAATTAAGACCAAATAAATGAAATAAAGGTGATTAACTAATATAAAATGATCAATTATTGATTTTAAAATAGTATAAATGACACTTGTGCTATTATTGCAAAATTGCTATAATTAGCTAAATAGTGCCAATATTGGCTAATTCGTGGAACAATTAAATCCTAATGGAATTGAATAGGATTATGAATAATACATTGAGTAAGAAAATATCTTGATATTATTTATAACATCATTTATGAATAATTATGGAATATAGAATATTAAGTAAACATGAAAATAGTTTGATAAAAATATGATAAAATTATGGGAGAATACCAATTACTGTAAAGAGTGATTTTGAAGGCACATATGCAAGTTTGAAAATAATTTGAGAAAAAATTGGGTATCAACAACTGTCAGAGGTACCAACATTTCTGCGACAGGCACTCTTAGGGACCCCAACGTTTTTGCGCGAGGCACTGTCAGGGATGCCAATGATAGTGTCCTGGACAAGGCCTTGCACTGTCCATGGACATGATATTTCATTGACTTGCACGTCTTATTTTATTGCTCCATTTTGTTGCTCTGAGGTACTATTTCGTGCAACTTTCTCCAGTTCATGTCCAAGCATTCCTACACGTGAAATAAGCTCTATTAAGCTTAATTGTCGCATAAATTAGCATCCAAATATTAAGTAAGTATGGTAAATAATGTCAAAATGTATGAAATTATAGCACGACATTAACACCCCACACTTAAATGTTGCTGGCCCTCGAGTCAACCAACCAAACACTTCCTCCTCAAGGACCCAACAAGCCACACATTCTGTGATGACCCAAAAATGTCATCTCTCATTTTATAAGTCAAAATTGTGTTCTGAGGCCTTGAAAACCTCCTTTTGTCTCACCTCGTTTTGCGTGCGCAGTCCGGGCGTGTATGCGGAAAGATTTTATATGAAAAACTGAGAAACATGCTAATTTTGCCTTTAAAATTTAATTAAAGTTGACTTCGGTCAACATTTTGGGTAAACAAACTCGGACCCGTGATTTGAAAGTCCCGGAGGGTCCGTAGGAAAATATGGGACTTGGGCGTATGCCCGGAATTGAATTCCGAGGTCCCAAGCCCGAGAAATGATTTATTGAAAGAAATTGTTTAATTGAAATTGTAAGAGTTTTTGGAAATTTGGCTATATTTGTAATTGATGGTATGATGCCCGTATTTTGGTTTGGAGCCTGGTACAGGTTTAATATAATATTTGAGTGATGCCTGTAAAATTTGGTAAGAAACGAAAGTCGTATGACGTGATTCGGACCCTTAGTTGTAAAAAATTGAAACTTTGAAAGTTCTTGAGATTTCCTTCGATTTTAATGCTAAATTCATTGTGTAAGATGTTATTTTGGCGATTTGATCGCACGAGTAAGTTCGTAAGATGTTTTTAAGTTTGTGTACATGTTTGATTTGGAGCCCCGATGGCTCGAGTGAGTTTCGGATAGGTGCCGGAGTGTTTTAGACTTAGAAAATCTGGTGAGATTGCTGTTTTCTGGTGGTTTACTCTATGCGAACGCGTGGTAACCCAAGTGAACGCGAAGAGCAGCGGGGAAGGGTCCTGGGTTTGTACTATGCGAACGTGGCAAGTGGCTCGCGAACGCATAGCCTTAGAATGGGATCTGGGGGAGGGTAGCTAATAAAATATGCGAACGCGAAGGCCAGGGGGAGTGAACCTATGCGAACGCGTCCAGAGGCACGTGAACGTGAAGGCCAATGGGGGACAGTTCTATGCGAATGCATAAGACCTCCCGCGATCGCGTAGAGGGTCTGCCCAGGGGTTTAAAGTAGTAACTAAAATGGTAATAGGCCATAATTTCATATCTTCTTCCATAGAATCCGACCTTGGGTGATTTTTAAAGAGGGATTTCATCACCAAATCATAGGTTTGTGTTCTTAATCTTATTTCTTTCAATTTCCATCAACACCCATTAGGTTTTAGGCCTAAATCTTGTTCTTTAAGGGTAGAAATTAGGGATTTTTGGGAGAATTAGGGATTTTACAAAATTGGGAATTTATCCATCGATTTGGGATCGAATTCCGAAACTAATTATATATTTGGGCGAATGGGCGAATGGGTGATCGGGTTTTGGTCCGAACCTTGTGTTTTGACCAAGCCGGCCCAGGGTCGATTTTTGACTTTTTGGGAAGAATCATAGAAAACTCATAAATATGCATTAGGGTTGAATTATTTAGCATTTATTGATATTATTAAGCTAATTATGTCTAGATACGACTGAATTGGAGGCGAATTCTAAAGGGAAAGTGGTAATTGAGGCTTGAGTTTGGTCGTGGAATTAGAGGTAAGTGTTTGGCTTAACCTTAGCTTGAGGGAATAAGTGTCGTGTCCTAATTGCTATTTTTTGGTATCATGTTCAACGTATAGGTGAGGTGACGAGTACCTATACGTTGGTGTCAAGCATGCCCGTGAGTCGAATATTATGATTTTTGTGATTGTTCGTTAAACATTACTTGAGTTTCACTTTATAGTTATCCATGTTGGTGGAAATTCCTTGATATTGATCATTGTGAGTATTGGTTCCAGTTGAGAATTTTTATGTGAAGTTATGTACTCAGTGAGATTGGTTATAGTTGTTTTCCCTTGCCGGGATGATATTGATTCTATTGTTGTCTCCCTTGCCGAGACGTTATGGCTTTATTATTGTTGTTTATATTGTGATTTCCTTGCCGAATCGATGTTATTGATTTGTTTGGGTGAGGAAGAGTGTAAAGCACGAAGGGTGATGCCGTGTATGATATTGTGAGAGAGTGTACAGCACGAAGGGTGATGCCGTGCCATATTATGAAATTAAAAGCACGAAGGGTGATGTCGTGCCGTTTCTATTGATTTATTGTGAGGATGAGAGTAAAAGCACGAAGGGTGATGCCGTGCTGATTCTATTTATTATTTGGGTGAGGATGAGAGTAAAAGCACGAAGGGTGATGCCGCACACTTGTTTTGTGTTACTATTTATGTTGTTTAGATTGATATCTAATTTGTTGCTTTACTTCGTTGTTTCCATTATTTGATATTTCCTCCCCTTAGCATGTTCCCCCTTCCTTTGTATTTAAATGATTATTTCTTGTTGTTATTATTGTCTCCGTATATGATTAAACTGCACATGTTTATTTGGTTGTCGTGTCCTAGCCTCATCACTACTTCGGCGAGGTTAGGCTCGACACTTACTCAATACATGGGGTCGGTTGTACTGATGCTACACTCTGCACATTTTTTTGTGCAGATCCCGATACTGGACCCTTTGGACCCTAGATCAAGGTTGCTGCCTTTAGTCCAGTGGAGACCCGAGGTAGCCCTGCAGGCGTCCGCAGGCCTTGGTGTCACCTTCTATCCTATTTCTTTCCTGTCATTATGTATTTCGGAGACAATTGTATTTTGTTTTGTTCAGACCTTTATTTGTAGTATTCATAGACAGTCCGTGAAATTGTGACACCAAATTCTGGGAGTAGTTATGATGGATTTCGTAATAGTATTTGATTAAGTTGTTAGATTCTATTTCTTCCGCACTTTTATTTCCGCTGATCTTGTATATCACTTGCTAATTGCTAAAAATAAAGAAACAAGATGAAATAACCGGTAAGGTTGGCTTGCCTAGCGGGTTCAACGTTAGGCGCCATCATGGTCCCGACGGTGGGAAATTCGGGTCGTGACACATTCACAACACACTACACCTATGACCATGGTTGATAACATATGTCGTCAAAATACACTTCTCATACTCATGCCCTATTTTAAAACATCCAACTCAGGAACCACATGATTATAACAATCCTAGCTTCGAAAACTAACTCAATATCACAATGCACTCGAGTCTTGAATACTTAATCTAACAGAGAGGTCTTATAATGTTACCTATCCTTTGTGAAATCATGAACCCTCACAATAAAACAAAGAGTAAGCCGTCCACACATCCAAACCACATGATCGAATATATTTTAAGAACAAACACATATGAAGAAAAATCACTCATTTTCTCAAAGAAGTCACATGCACGCAAAAGGTACCATATGCTTGCCCGTTATGTAAACCTTTATTAATGTAGGCCTGCTCGGTCCGAAATCAAGTAGGACTTTATTATGATTGTAATGTGGGCTAAGGGACGAGTAGGATATATTTAGGATATAGTGGCTACCCCTCCTAAGCACTTTAACACATCATGTATTCAACTTTAGGCGCAACATTCATTCAATCCACTTCAATCATCACACGATAGCTCACTGTTGACAACCATTTTTGCCCTCATATTTTTCAAATAAGTATATATACTTTCAAAATGTTATTTTGCATCATTAGTTAATTTACAAGATTTATACAAGTATTTTCTATACTTTTCCATAATTTTTAGAGCTTCAAAATTGATTTCTTTGCATTTAAATTACTTGATTATTTATTACTATTATTGTGAGATGACTTAATCATCCAAATTTATTATTTACACCCAGGTACATGTTTTAAAATATTTTTACTTTATTTCATATAATTATATTTGTATTTTTGAGCAATTTACATAATTTTACAATAATAGCCTATATTTTATAAATAATTGCATTTATTATATTATTTATGCCAAAGTAGCATTTTATATTTTTATATTTTGAGTTATTATTTTCAAATATTTTTGTAGTATAAATATTATTTTTACCATTTATTAAACGTTTTAATACTTTATTTTTAATTAATTTTAGAAGGTTTCAAGAGTTGGCCCAAAACAATTCAAATTTTCAGACCAAATTCGGCCCAAATCATAAGCCCAACACCCCAGCCCAATCCAAACGACCCCTGTGAACAACTCAGTCGCGACCCGTCTAAATGACCCGCACCGCTCCCCCTTCTATCTTGGTCGTTGATCTCAAATTATCAACGGCCCCTCACCCAAACCCTAATCTCATTTTCACACTTCAGTCGCTTCTATATTGTAATGACCCAATCGGTCGTTTTACGGTATCGGACACCGTTCCCCTAAATAAGACATTTCTTAGAGGCTCCTTGAGATTTGTGACTTGCGGGGGCTAGTGGTTCAGGACTTGGAAGTGTTTTAAGCAGTATAGGAACACTTGATTCCTTAGGGTTGGCCTATTTGGCCGAGTTTGACTTCGGTCAACATTTTGAGCAAACGACCTCGGAATCAAGTTCCGATAGTGTCAGTAGCTTTGTATGATAATTTCAAACTTGGGCGTATGTTCGGAATGGGTTTTCGATAACCCGGGGGCATTTCAGCGCCCAATATAGAAATAAGGATTTCCTTAAGTTTGGAATTTGGTTTGAAACGGGAATTTATGTTATCGGGGTGCGAATGTGATTTCGAGATCGGGAATAGTTCTGTTATGTCATTTATGACTTGTCTGCAAAATTTGATGCCATTCCGAGTTGTATAGGTCGGTTTGGCGCTTCGTTATAGAAATCAAGAACTTGAAGTTCTTAAAGTTATGGTTTTAGGGGTTTTGGGGTGGATCTTGAGATTTAGCGTTGTTTTGGGCATTCCGAATGCTTGAGCGAGTCCGTATTATGATTTAGGACTTGTTGGTATATTTCGAAGGGGGCTCGGGTGGACCCAGGTGCCTCCCGGACACCGCACGAGATCAAAAATAGCTAAAATAGTTGTTGGTGCACCTGTTTCTGGTGTGACCACAGGTGCGGTTGCCCGGTCGCAGGTGCGGGACCGCTCCTGCGGTCCCAGCCTCGCAAGTGCAGATCCAATTTCGCAGGAGCGTAGCCGCAGGTGCAGTCTCCAGCTCCGCAGGTGCGGGCCCGGTCCTTCCCGTCCAACTTCGTAGGTGCGAGCCCCAGCTCGCAGGCGCGAGACCGCAGGTGCAGTCCACAAGCCGCATGTGCGGTCCCGAGCCACAGGTGCGGAACCCCTGTAGGCCAGGCAGTACATATTCTTTAAAATACGGGATTTCTTCATCTCTTTACATTTCATACCTCCATTAGAGACTTGTGAGCTTGGGAAGAACACACCTCGACCTAGCTACTGCAGAGGTAAGTTAATTCCTCCCTATTACTAGTTTAATACATGAATTATTAATGGGATTAACTACTAGATCATTGAAAATCAAGATTTGGGTAGTAAATTTAGGGTTCTTGAGGAAATTGGTGAATTGCTCAATTGTTGCTATGAATTCAAGTAAAAGTCGTATAGTATCGATCCTTAGGCTTTGGGTGAGTGATTCCTTCGAGAATTTTTGGAATTCGAGCGTGCGTGCCCGGGGTTGAATTTTGGGAATTTTTCAAGAATGATGATTTTATTGAACATATAGGATAATTTCCCCACATTGAGCATGCATTGATATAATTTTACACCTTTTGGCTAGTTGCGAGTCCTCGGGGGTAGAGTTCGGAGTTTCGGGCGTATTCGCGGTCCGAGAGGTAGATTCGACACGAGGTGAGTCTCCTTTCTAACCCTGTAAGAGGGAATTGCCCAATAGGTGTTCTATATGCTGTGTGTAATTGTTTGTGGGGGCTAAGTACGTACCAAGTGACGAGAGTCCGTACGTAGCGGCTATTATAATTACGTCCGGGTAGTTAGACCCCACATCATGCCTTGTGTTCTTCTTGTGATGAAATATATGTTATGAAATCCTGCTATACGTAGTTACGTTTCTCTGAGTTTTATGGAATTTAAATAATACGAAAGGAATTGTTTTGCGGAAAGTAATATAAAAAGGAATTGTGCCATGTCGGGAAATTTTAGGGCCACAGCATGCCTTATATTCTTTCTTGCAAATGACATATATGTTATGAACTCATGTTAGGCGTGGTATTGCTTCTCTGAGATTTTATGGAATTTGATAATTGGAAGGAATTGGTTATGGAAAGTAAATTTTAAAAGTTATTGTGTATACATGTGACCGCTTCGCAATTTACATTCCGCGAGCGATGTGTGATTTCCCCCACTCTCATTGGAGCGGGATGTACGCCACGGCGGATTGAAAGATGCATAGATATGATTAATTTGAAAGACGCACTTATGGTTTGGGGTGAGCTGCTTCTTCAGGCGATTCCCCAGCAGCACCATGGAGTTTCATTTTTTTTTGTTTCCCGTCTATTTATTCAGACGGTGGGATTGTATATTTTATCTTTTGGTTATCCTGTTAGTATGCCCGTGACACTCGTGACACTAGTTCCTGGCACACACGTAGTGGTTATTTTTGGAATTTGGGCTGTATATATATATATATATATATATATATATATGCTCGTCTGTTGGCTCACGCTTCTTTATAGTTATTCTATCTACCATTGAGTTATTATCTTTCGATATCATGATTTAACTTGTTAAATTCGGTAAATGGGTAAATAATTGAATCAAGTAAAAATAAACACTTAGCGAAATTTATGTTGGCTTGCCTAACCACGTGGTTGGGCACCATCACGACCCGGATTAGGATTCTGCGTCGTGACAAGTTGGTATCAGAGCTCTAGGTTCACGTAAGTCTCACGAGTCACGGGCAGACCCAGTTGAGTCTTGCGGATCGGTACAGAGACGTCTGTACTTATCTTCAGGAGGATATAGGGTGTTAGGAAACTTCTCTTTATTCATATTCTATTGTGCAATCGATGATGTACTCAACTTATTCTTCCATTCTCTCACAGATGGTGAGGACGCGCGCATCCAATGTTCCTGATCCGGGAGATACCGCTACCCTCGCCGCTCGAGGTCGTAGTAGAGGCAGGGGTAGGGCACCTGCCCGAGGTAAGGGGCGAGGGCGTCCCAGGTCTATACCAGTCGCACCACCATAGGACCCTATCATAGAGGGGCAGGATGAGGTGCCTCCAGTAGCACCTGCCCCAGTGGACTTTATGACGGCGCCGGGCTTCCAGGAGATCATGGGCCGTATGATAAGGTTCATGGACACCATGTCCCAGGCTGGCCTATTTCCAGTAGATCTTGCCACTTCTCAGGCGGGAAGGGGAGTTCAGACCCATACCGCCCAGGCTGCGGCACAGGTAGTAGTAACACATCATACCCCGGGTACACTGCCCGTGGGTGGGGTCCAGCCTGTAGCAGCAGCACTAGAGCCTAGACCAGTTGCAGAGGGCGATCAACGAAAGTTATTGGACATATGGACTCGATTTCGCCCTCCAGTCTTCGGGGGTGAGCAGGGCGAGGATGCCCATGACTTTATAGACAGGTGCAGGGACAGGCTGCACAACATGAGGATTTTGGAGTCCCATGGGGTCGACTTCACTACCTTTCAGCTAGAGGGCAGAACTCACAGGAGGTGGCAGTCTTATATACTCAGCAGGCCAGCAGTTTCTCTTCCGAATACTTGGTAGCAGTTCACACATATGTTCTTGGATAGATATATCCCACCCTCGGAGAGGGAAGAGCCGCAGCGTCAGTTCGAGCATCTAGAGCAGGGGCAAATGTTAGTGACAGATTATGAGGCCGGGTTTTCAGAGCTATCTCGCCATGCACTCATGATATTTCCTACAGATGCCGAGAGGGTGCGAAGGTTTGTAACAGGATTACATCCGAGTATTAGGTCCACCATGGCTCGAGAGGTGGAGATAGGTACCCCTTATCAGCTTGTAGTGGAGATTGCTCGCAGGATCGAGGGTTATCGGTCGAGGATCAGGGAGCAGGGTCAGCAGGACAAGAGGGCCAGGTTCACAGGGGATTTCAGGGATGCTCCGGCTAGGAGCAGAGGTCAATTCAGGGGTGGTCAGCCCAGCAGGCCTTCATACTCAGCACCTCCACTACCTCCTCAAGGTGGTTCAGTGAGGCCTAAGTTCAATGCCATGCCAGAGCGTTCCTACCATCCTCCAGCTACCCAGCATTCACCCTGCGGTTATTCCAGTCACCAGAGACCCACCCGTCCATATTCAGGTGCTATGCCAGAGGGTCCACATCGCTTCCTGTCTATTCGGGGGTCTTCTTCTTCGGGGCAGCAGGCTATGGTGCCTGGGGGATGTTACGAGTGTGGGGAGCCAGGCCACATAAAGAGGCATTGTCCCAAGTATTGGGGCAAGGCAGTGCAGCAGGGTTATCAGCCAATGGGTTCATCACCAGCAGTTCGGCCACCTAGAGGTGGATGACAGGTTGGCAGGGGTCGTCCCAGGGGTGGAGGCCAGTCAGGAGGAGGTCGGTCAACTCTTGTTCATTCTGGTGGGGTTCAATCTTCAGGTGCTCCAGCCAGGTTCTACGCTATTCCGGCCAGATCAGATGCAGTGGCCTCAGACGCCGTGATCACAGGTATTATCTCAGTATGTGGTAGAGAGACTTCAGTATTATTTGACCCAGGATCCACATATTCATATGTTTCATCACTATTTGCTCAATTTCTTGGTGTTCCTCGTGAGTCCTTGGGTTCTCCTATATATGTGTCCACTCCTGTAGGCGATTCTGTGGTGATAGACCGGGTCTATCAGTCTTGTGTGATCACTTTCTACGGTTTTGAGACAAGAGCAGATCTTTTATTGCTTGATATGATTGATTTTGAGGTTATCCTAGGCATGGATTGGCTATCGCTTTATCATGCTGTGCTAGATTTCCATGCCAAGACGGTTACTTTAGCCATGCCTGAGTCACCTAGGCTAGAGTGGAGAGGTTCTTTAGTTAGTGCACCCTGCCGAGTTATTTCCTTCATGAAGGCTCGGCATATGGTCGAGAAGGGTTGTTTGGCTTACCTTGCTTATGTGCGGGATACCACCGCCGAGTCTCCGACTATTGATTCAGTACCAGTTGTTCGAGAGTTCGTTGATGAGTTTCCTTCAGACCTTCCAGGCATGCCTCCGGATCGTGATATTGACTTTTGTATCGATTTAGCTCCAGATACTCAGCCTATTTCCATTCCCCCGTATCATATGTCTCCTAAGGAGTTGAAGGATAAACTTGATGAGTTTTTGGCTAAGGGGTTCATCAGGCTGAGTGTATCGCCATGGGGTGCTCCAGTCCTATTGGTGAAGAATAAAGATGGATCTATGTGGATGTATATTGATTACCGCCAGTTGAATAAGGTTACCATTAAGAACAAGTATCCTCTGCCACGCATTGATGATTTTTTGACCAGTTGCAGGGTGCTCGTGTGTTTTCTAAGATTTATTTGAGATCAGGTTATCATCAGTTGAAGATTCGGGCTTCAGATGTTCCAAAGACTGCGTTCCGTACGAGATATGGCCACTATGATTTTCAGGTGATGTCATTTGGTATGACTAATGCCCCAACAATATTCATGGACTTGATGAATAGGGTATTCAGGCCATATATTGATTCCTTCGACATTGTCTTCATTGACGACATCTTGATTTACTCACGGAGCCTGGGTGAGCATGAGCAGCATTTGATGGTTGTGCTCCAGACCTTGCGGGAACAGAAGATATATGCTAAGTTCTCCAAGTGTGAGTTCTGGTTAGATTCTGTGGCGTTCTTAGGGCATGTGGTATCCGGAGAATGTATCAAGGTTGATCCACAGAAGATTGAGGCAGTTTAGAGTTGGCCGCGTCCTACTTTAGCTACAGAGATCAGGAGCTTTCTGGGTCTAGCAGGCTATTATCGCCAATTTGTGGAGGGATTCTCCTCTATTGCATCTCCATTGACTAGATTGACTCAGAAGAATGCCCCGTTTCGATGGTCCGACGTGTGTGAGGAGATATTTCAGAAGCTCAAGTCAGCATTGACCTCAGCACCAGTTCTGACATTGCCTTCTGGTTCTGAGATGTATACTGTGTATTGCGACGCTTCACGCGTCGAGTTGGGATGTGTGTTGATGCAGGACGGGAGATTTATTGCTTATGCTTCACGCCAACTGAAGGTTCATGAGAAGAATTACCCTGTGCAGGACTTGGAGTTGGCGTCAATTGTTCATGCTTTGAATATTTGGAGGCACTACTTGTATGGTGTGTCTTGTGAGGTTTATACAGACCACCGCAGTTTGCAGCACTTATTCAAGCAGAGGGATTTTAAGTTGAGGCAGTGCAGGTGGCTTGAGTTGTTGAATGATTATGATATTACTATTCTTTATCATCCGGGCAAGGCAAATGTGGTAGCGGATGCCTTGAGCAGAAGGGCAGAGAGTATGGGTAGCTTGGCCTACATTGCAGCAGACCTTAGACATTCAGTCTTTGGCTAATCGCCTAGTGAGGTTAAATCTTTCGGAGCCTCGTCGAGTTCTAGCCCATGTGGTTGCTCAGTCTTTGTTACTGGGAGAGATTAAGGCCCGACAGTTTAATGATCCACGCTTAGCAGAGCTTCGGGAGACAGTGGTCCAGGGGAGGGAAAATGAGGTTACTTTGGGCAAGGATGGTGTTTTGAGACTCAAGGGCCGTTTATGTGTTCCTAATATTGATGGCCTAAGGAAGAGGATTCTAGAGGAGGCCCACAGTTCTCGGTATTCTGTTCATCTGGATGCGACGAAGATGTATCGTGATTTGAAGTAGCATTACTGGTGGAGGCGGATGAAGAAAGACATTGTGGGGTATGTGGCTAGATGTCTTAATTGCCAGCATGTCAAATATGAGCACCAGAGGCCAGGAGGCCTACTTCAGCAGATGCCCATTCCTGACTGGAAGTGGGAGCGCATCACTATGGATTTTTTAGTTGGGTTGCCTCGGACTTTGCGAAAGGTTGATGCGGTTTAGGTCATTGTGGATAGATTGAACAAATCGGCACATTTCATTCCTGTAGCTACTACTTATACTTCCGAGAGGCTAGCCCAGATCCAGATTCGGGAGATAGTCCGGTTTCACGGTGTGTCAGTGTCCATTATATCAGATAGAGGTCCTGAGTTCACCTCGCACTTCTGGAGAGCATTGCATAGTGAGTTGGGCACTCAGATAGATCTCAGTTCAACATTTCACCCTCAGACTGATGGTCAGTCAGAGCGTACAGTTCAAATATTGGAAGATATGCTCAGGGCTTGTGTGATTGACTTTGGGGGTCAGTGGGACCAGTTCTTGCCTTTGGCTGAGTTTGCATACAATAATAGTTATCAGTCCAGCATCGAGATGGCGCCATTCGAGGCTTTGTATGGTCGTCAGTGTCGTTCTCCTATCAGATGGTTTGAGCCTGGTGAGGCTAGATTATATGGCACTGATCTGGTGAAAGATGCTTTGGAGAAGGTGAAGTTGATTCAGGAGAGGCTCCGCACAGCATAGTCCAGACAGAAGCGTTACGCGGATCAGAGGGCGCATGACGTAGCATTTATAGAGGGAGAGAAAGTTCTGCTAAAGGTTTCGCCGATGAAGGGCATTATGAGATTCGGGAAGAAGGGCAAGTTGAGCCCATGGTTTATAGGTCCTTTCAAGGTATTGAGGTGAGTCGGAGAGGTTGCTTATGAGCTAGCTTTACCTCCCAGTTTATCCGAAGTTCATCCAGTTTTTCATGTATCCATGCCCCGTAGATATCATGCCGATTTCTCTCACGTGGTTGATTTCAGCACTATTCAGTTAGATGAGAAGTTGGGCTTCGAGGAGGAGCCAATTGCTATTATTGATAGACAGGACCACCAGTTGAGGTCCAAGAGAGTTTTTGCCGTGAAGGTCCAGTGGAGGGGCCAACCAGTCGATGAGGCGACTTGGGAGTCCGAGGAGGACATACAGAGCATATATCCACACCTATTCAGCACTTCAGGTACGATTCTAGTCCCGTTCGAGGACGAATGTTTGTTTAAGAGGGGGAGAATGTAACGACCCGATCGGTCATTTTACGCTATCGGACCCCGTTCCCCTAAATAAGACTTTTCCTAGCAGATCATTGAGATTTGTGACTTGCGGGGACTGGTGGTTCAGAACTTGGAAGTGTTTTGAGCAGTATAGGAACACGTGGTTCCTTAGGGTTGGCCTATTTGGCTGAGTTTGACTTCTGTCAACATTTTGAGAAAACGACCTTGGAATCGAGTTCCGACAGTGTCAGTAGTTTCGTATGATGATTTCACACTTGGGCGTATGTTCAGAATAGGTTTTCGATAACCCGGGGGTGTTTTTGGCGCCCAATATAGAAATAAGGATATCCTTAAGTTTGGAATTTGGTTTGAAACGGGAATTTATGTTATCGAGGTCCGAATGTGATTTCGGGATCGGGAATAGTTCCGTTATGTCATTTATGACTTGTCTGCAAAATTTGATGCCATTTCGAGTTGTATAGGTTGGTCCGGCGCATCGTTATAGAAATCAAGAACTTGAAGTTCTTAAAGTTATGGTTTTAGGGGTTTTGGGGTGTGATCTTGAGATTTAGCATTGTTTTTGGTATTCCGAAGGCTCGAGCGAGTCCATATTATGATTTAGGACTTGTTGGTATATTTGGACGGGGGCTCGGGTGGGCCCAGGTGCCTCCCGGACACCGCACGAGGTCAAAAACTAGCTAAAATAGCTGTTGGTGCACCTGTTTCTGGTGTGACCGCAGGTGCGGTTGCCCAGTCGTAGGTGCGGGTTCGCTCCTGCGGTCCCAACCTCAAAGGTGCGGGAATCTCGCAGGTGCGGATCCAATTCCGCAGGAGCATAGCCGCAGGTGTGGTCTCCAGCTCCGCAGGTGCGGGCCCAGTCCTTCCCGTCCAACTCCACAAGTGCGAGCCGCAGGTGCGGAACCCCTGTAGTCCAGGCAGTACATATTATTTAAAATATGGGATTTCATCTCTTTTCATTTCATACCTCCATTAGAGACTTGTGAGCTTGGGAAGAACACACCACGACCTAGCTACTGCATAGGTAAGTTAATTCCTCCCTATTACTAGTTTAATACATGAATTATTTATGGAATTAACTACTAAATCATTGAAAATAAAGATTTGGGTAGTAAATTTAGGGTTCTTGAGGAAATTGGTGAATTGCTCAATTGTTTCTATGAATTCAAGTAAAAGTCATGTAGTATCGATCCTTAGGCTTTGGGTGAGTGATTCCTTCGAGAATTTTCGTAATTCGAGCATGCGGGCCCGGGGTTGAATTTTGGGAATCTTTCAAGAATGATGATTTTATTGAAAAATAGGATAATATTCCCACATTGAGCATGCATTGATATAATTGTACACCTTTTGGCTAGTTGCGATTCCTTGGGTGTAGAGTTAAGAGTTTCGGGCTCATTCGCGGTCCGAGAGGTAGATTTGATACGAGGTGAGTCTCCTTTCTAACCTTTTAAGAGGGAATTGCCCTAGAGGTGTTCTATATGCTGTGTGTAATTGTTTGTGGGGGCTACGTACGTACCAAGTGACGATAGTCCATACATAGCGGCTATTATTGTTATGTCCGGGTAGTTAGGCCCCACATCATGCCTTTTCTTCTTCTTGTGATGAACTATATGTTATGAAATCCTTCTATACGTAGTTATGTTTCTCTGAGTTTTATGGAATTTAAATAATACAAAAGGAATTGTTTTACGGAAAGTAATATAAAAAGGAATTGTGCCATGTCGGGAAATTTTAGGCCACAACATGCCTTATATTCTTTCTTGCAAATGACATATATGTTATGAACTCATGTTAGGCGTGGTATTACTTCTCTGAGATTTTATGGAATTTGATAATTGGAAGGAATTGGTTATGGAAAGTAAATTTTAAAAGTTATTGTGTGTGCATGTGACCACTTCGCAATTTACATTCCACGAGCGAAGTGTGATTTCCCCCACTCTCATGGGAGCGGGTCGTACGCCACGGCGGATTGAAAGATGCAAAGATATGATTAATTTGAAAGACGCACTTATGGTTCGGATCGTTCGACCCTCGGAAGTGCGTAGGCATGACTATGGTAAGAATGAACTTTTGGGACGGTTCGTTCGATCCTCGGTAGTGCATAGATGTTTTCCTTATGACTCCGGACGGTTGTCTTATTTTTGTGTGCTCATGACTATTTGGTACTGTTTCAGTGATATTGGCTCGACAGATACTTTGGAACAAGGAAGTGTACATTGTTGCTTATTTTCAGTAGTTTTTCCTGGATTTCTATACTTGAAATTTATCTGTTGCTTACTGTTTCCCATGTCTACTGCATTCCATTATATCCTGCTTTATATTATTACTTTTGGACCTTAGTGAGTATCGAGTCGACCTCTCGTCACTACTTCTTCGAGATTAGACGGGATACTCACTGGGTAAATATTTATTTAATATGTACTCATGCAACACTTCTATACTTAATTGTACAAGTTCTGAGGCTGGTGTTTTTGGTTATCATACCGGAGCTAGATATTGACCGTAGCGGACCTGACTTCACGGTGAGCTGCTTCTTCTGGCGATTCCCCAAGAACACCATGGAGTTTCATTTTTTTTTGTTTCCCGTCTATTTATTCAGACAGTGGGATTTTCATTCTATCTTTTGGTTATCCTGTTAGTATGCCCGTGACACTCGTGACACTAGTTCCTGGCACACATGTAGTGGTTATTTTGGGATTTTGGGATGTGTATATATATATATATATATATGCTCGTCTGTTGGCTCACGCTTCTTTATAGTTATTCTATCTACCACTGAGTTATTATCTTTCGATATCATGATTTCACTTGTTATATTCGGTAAATGGGTAAATAATTGAATCAAGTAGAAAGAAACACTTAGCGAAATTTATGTTGGCTTGCCTAACCCCGTTGTTGGGCACCATCACGACCCGGATTAGGATTCTGGGTCATGACAAGTTGGTATCAGAGCTCTAGGTTCACGTAAGTCTCACGAGTCACGGGCAGACCTAGTAGAGTCTTGCGGATCGGTACAGAGACGTCTGTACTTATCTTCAGAAGCATATAGGGTGTTAGGAAACTTCTCTTTATTCATATTCTATTGTGCAATCGATGATGTACTCAACTTATTCTTCCATTCTCTCACAGATGGTGAGGACGCGCGCATCCAATGTTCCTGATCCGGGAGATGCCGCTACCCTCGCCGCTCGAGGTCGTGGTAGAGGCAGGGGTAGGGCACCTGCCCGAGGTAGGGGCGAGGGCGTCCCAGGTCTATACCAGTCGCACCACCAGAGGACCCTATCATAGAGGGGCAGGATGAGGTGCCTCCAGTAGCACCTGCCCCAGTGGACTTTATGACGGCGCCGGTCTTCCAGGAGATCATGGGCCGTATGATAAGGTTCATGGGCACTATGTCCCAGGCTGGCCTATTTCTAGTAGATCTTGCCACTTCTCAGGTGGTAGGGGGAGTTCAGACCCATACCGCCCAGGCTGCGGGACAGGTAGTAGCAGCACATTATACCCCGGGTACACTGCCCGTGGGTGGGGTCCAGCCTGTAGTAGCAGCACTAGAGCCTAGACCAGTTGCAGAGAGCGATCAACAAAAGTTATTGGACAGATGGACTCGATTGCGCCCTCCAGTCTTCGGGGGTGAGGAGGGCGAGGATGCCTAGGACTTTATAGACAGGTGCAGGGACAGGCTGCACAACATGAGGATTTTGGAGTCCCATGGGGTCGACTTCACTACCTTCCAGTTAGTGGGCAAGCTCGCAGGTGGTGGCAGTCTTATATACTTAGCAGGCCAGCAGGTTCTCTTCCGCTTACTTGGGAGCAGTTCACACATATGTTCTTGGACAGATATATACCACCCTCGGAGAGGGAAGAGATGTGGCGTCCGTTCGAGCAGCTAGAGCAGGGGAAAATATCAGTGACAGATTATGAGGCCAGGTTTTCAGAGCTATCTCGCAATACACTCATGATATTACCTATAGATGCCGAGAGGGTGCAGAGGTTTGTAGCAGGATTGCATCCAGGTATTAAGTCCACCATGGCTCGAGAGGTAGATATGGGTACCTCTTATCAGCTTGTAGTGGAAATTGCTCGATGGATCGAGGGTTATCGGTCGATGAGCAGGGAGCAGGGTCAGCAGGACAAGAGGGCCAGGATCTCAGGGGATTTCAGGGATGCTCCGGCTAGGAGCAGAGGTCAATTCGGGGGTGGTCAGCTCAGCAGGCCTTCATACTCAGCACTTCCACTACCTCCTCGAGGTGGTTAAGTGAGGCCTCAGTTCAGTTCCATGCCAGAGCGTTCCTACCATACTCCGGCTACCTAGGGATCACCCTGCGGTTATTCCAGTCACCATAGATCCTCCCGTCCATATTTTAGTGCAATGCCAGAGGGTCCACATTGCTTCCTTGCTATTCAGGGGTCTTCTTCTTCGGGTTAGCAGGCTATGGTGCCTGGGGGATGTTAAGAGTGTGGGGAGCCATGCCACATGAAGAGGCATTGTCCCAAGTATCGGGGCAAGATAATGCAGCAGGGTTATCAGCCAATGGGTTCAGCACCAGCAGTCCGGCCACCTAGAGGTGGAGGACAGGTCGGCAGGGGTCGTCCCAGGGGTGGAGGCCAGTCAGGAGGAGGTCAGTCAACTCATGTTCACTCTGGTGGGGTTCAGTCTTCAGGTGCTCCAGCCAGGTTCTACGCTATTCTGGCCATATCAGATGCAGTGGCCTCAGACACCGTGATCACAGGTATTATCTCAGTATGTGGTAGAGAGGCTTCAGTATTATTTGACCCAGGATCCACCTATTCATATGTTGCATCACTATTTGCTCAATTTTTGGGTGTTCCTCGTGAGTCCTTGGGTTCTCCTATATATGTGTCCACTCTTGTGGGCGATTCTGTGGTGGTAGACCGGGTCTATCAGTCTTGTGTGATCACTTTCTATGGTTTCGAGACCAGAGCAGATCTTTTATTGCTTGATATTATTGATTTTGAGGTTATCCTAGGCATAGATTGGCTATCTCTTTATCATGTTGTTCTAGATTTCCATGCCAATACGGTTACTTTAGCCATGCTTGAGTCTCCTAGGCTAGAGTGGAGAGGTTCTTCAGTTAGTGCACCCAGCCGAGTTATTTCCTTCATGAAGGATCGACATATGGTCGAGAAGGGTTGTTTGGCTTACCTTGTTTATGTGTGGGATACCACCGCCGAGTCTCCAACTATTGATTCAGTACCAATTGTTCGAGAGTTCGCTGATGTGTTTCCTTCAGACCTTCCAGGCATGCCTCCGGATCGTGATATTGACTTTTGTATCGATTTAGCTCCAGATACTCAGCCTATTTCCATTCCCCCATATCGTATGGCTCCTAAGGAGTTGAAGGAGTTGAAGGAGCAACTTGAGGAGTTGTTGCCTAAGGGGTTCATCAGGCCGCGTGTATCACCATGGGGTGCTCCCGTCCTATTTGTGAAGAAGAAAGATGGATCTATGTGGATGTGTATTGATTACCGCCAGTTGAATAAGGTTACCATTAAGAACAAGTATCCTCTGCCGTGCATTGATGATTTGTTTGACCAGTTGCAGGATGCTCGTGTGTTTTCTAGGATTGATTTGAGATCAGGTTATCATCAGTTGAAGATTCAGGCTTCAGATGTTCCAAAGACTGCGTTCCGTACGAGATATGGCCACTATGAGTTTCTGGTGATGTGCTTTGGTATGACTAATGCCCCATCAGTATTCATGGACTTGATGAATAGGGTATTCAGGCCGTATATTGATTCCTTTGATATTGTCTTCATTGACGACATCTTGATTTACTCACGGAGCCTGGGTGAGCATGAGCAGCATTTGAGGGTTGTGCTCCAGACCTTGCGGGAATAGAAGCTATATGCTAAGTTCTCCAAGTATGAGTTCTGGTTAGATTCCCTGGCGTTCTTGGGGCATGTGGTATCCGAAGAAGGTAAAAAGGTTTATCCACAGAATATTGAGGCAGTTCAGAGTTGGCCGCGTCCTACTTCAGCTACAGAGATCACGAGCTTTCTGGGTCTAGCAGGCTATTATCGCCGATTTGTGGAGGGATTCTCTTCTATTGCAACTTCATTGACTAGATTGACTCATAAGAAGGCCCCGTTGAGATTTGTTACTTGCGGGGATTGGTGGTTCAGGACTTGGAAGTGTTTTGAGCAGTATAGGAACACTTGGTTCCTTAGGGTTGGCCTATTTGGCCGAGTTTGACTTCGGTCAACATTTTGAGCAAACGACCTCAGAAACGAGTTCTGACAGTGTCAGTAGCTTCGTACGATGATTTAGGACTTGGGCGTATGTTCGGAATTGGTTTTCGATAACCCGGGGGCGTTACGGCGCCCAATAAAGAAATAAGGATTTCCTTAAGTTTGGAATTTTGTTTGAAATGGGAATCTATGTTATCGAGGTCCGAATGTGATTCCGGGACCAGGAATAGTTCTGTTATGTCATTTATGACTTGTCTGCAAAATTTGATACCATTCCGAGTTGTATAGGTCGGTCCGGCGCATCGTTATAGAAATCAAGAACTTGAAGTTCTTAAAGTTATGATTTTAGGGGTTTTGGGGTGTGATCTTGAGGTTTAGCATTGTTTTGGGCGTTCCGAAGGCTCAAGCGAGTCCGTATTATGATTTAGGACTTGTTGGTATATTTGGACGGGGGCTCGGGTGGGCCCAGGTGCCTCCCGGACACCGCACGAGGTCAAAAACCAGCTAAAATAGTTGTTGGTGCACCTGTTTCTGGTGTGACCGCAGGTGCGGTTGCCCGGTCGCAGGTGCAGGACCGCTCATGCGGTCCCAGCCTCGCAGGTGCGGGAATCTCGCAGGTGCGGATCCAATTCCGCAGGAGCATAGCCGCAGGTGTGGTCTCCAGCTCCGCAGGTGCGGGCCCAGTCCTTCCCGTCCAACTCCACAAGTGCGAGCCGCAGGTGCGGAACCCCTGTAGTCCAGGCAGTACATATTATTTAAAATATGGGATTTCTTCATCTCTTTACATTTCATACCTCCATTAGAGACTTGTGAGCTTGGAAAGAACACACCTCGACCTAGATACTGCAGAGGTAAGTTAATTCCTCCCTATTACAAGTTTAATACATGAATTATTAATGGGATTAACTACTAGATCATTGAAAATCAAGATTTGGGTAGTAAATTTAGGGTTCCTGAGGAAATTGGTGAATTGCTCAATTGTTGCTATGAATTCAAGTAAAAGTCGTATAGTATCGATCCTTAGGCTTTGGGTGAGTGATTCCTTCGAGAATTTTCGGAATCCGAGCGTGCGGGCACGGGGTTGAATTTTGGGAATTTTTCAAGAATGATGATTTTATTGAACAAATAGGATAATTTCCCCACATTGAGCATGCATATATACATTACAACAAAAAGCGGCTTTAGCGGCAATAAAAAAGAGCGTTGGCGGCAATAACAATAGCCGCTGTATCATTTACCGGCTATTGATGTTTAGCCGCTGAAGCTAGGGTCGGTAAAGCCTTTAGCGGCGTTTATCACAAAAGCTGGTAAAAGGAGTTATTTATTGCCGCTAAATATCATTTGATTTAGCGGCACTTGTTTGCGACAATTATGATGGCTGCTAAATCCAAGCTCAAACGGCTACTAATGCTCTTTTAATGTCCATTTTTATTGCCGTTAAATTCCAAAAAAATGGCGCTAAAAGTCCATATCTTTAGCGGTAATTATTTTGTGGCAATAAGTTTGGCTATAATATCCCTTCCGAAAATGTATCAGTAATCCCTTTTAGAATCTATTTTAATGGCTAGTAAATTTAATTAAATTACCGCTAAAAGTCATCTTTAGCAGCAATTATAATGGCTACGATATCCCCCATGGAAACATCTTAATTTGTCCTTTTATCGCCCATTTTTAAAACCGGTATATCCTGTTGAATTGACGCCAAAAATCACAAGCTATAACGGCAATAGTTTACCCACCATTAATAATAACTACTACATTCGTTCAAAAAATGTTCCAAATAACATAACATATTAATATTAATTCATAAATATAATGTATCTCATTAAATCTTAACAAACAGAAGAAGTACTAATTCAAAATATTAATATCACAGTTACTTAAAAATAAACTTATATTGTTTGAAGTTAATAGCTAATGTCATTATATGACTAATCCCAACGAATAATAGTCTTCAAATAATTTTTGCAACTCTTCATCATGTTGAAATCTTTGACCAGATAAACTATCGATCATCAGACTGTATGACCTGAAATTATAAAATAGCTATGTCAATAGATAAAATATATGAGCACAATAGATGTACACACAAGCAAGAAAATTGTCTTCTTCTACTAGCCATCACTAAATATAAGTGGAATGCAAGATTGATGATCACATCAATGTAGACAACAAAAACATATAACTTGATGCAATACTTTGCGGCATTCACTTAAGAAGAAGCTGCAGCTCTTCTATAAACCTCATTTTTTGTGTTGTCAAAACACTGGCCCATACTAAAGTTTTTTTTAACAGTAGAATAACAGTTCATTATTTGGCCTCAAAACCAGCTCAATCTATCAAAATTTCCTTGATCTATTTATAGTGAATTACAAAAGTTATATGATTGAGCTGCTGCAATCTTATGAAGGAAAGAGATATAAGAAGCTTGAAAGACATGTAATAATATTTGACAAATGAATAAATAAAATCTTTTTACTCAATTCAGAGAGCAACAACAATGGCTGACCGTTTCAAAATGTCAAGGGTAACTGATATAAGGAACATAGTTGCTGCTGACTTTGTTCTTTGTAGTGAGCATAGCTATTGTTGTCCTCATAGTTTTGATTTATGAAGACTTAATAGTAAAGTGTAATATAAATCATTAGGTCTAAGATAAAATAAATTATGATAAAGCTAATTGATTTTCTTTTTAACTTTTTCAATAACCCTTGGTGCAACTGATGCTTTTATCCTTTCTTTGGCTACTACCTCATAAGTAACATGGTTTTTCCTTGTATCTCACGCATAGAGAAGTAGAAATGAGGGAAGATAATGAGGAAACTAATGCTAGAGTGGCATGGTTAAGCATAATGTCATTTGGTATATGCTTGGCAGTTGCATTTCAGCAACTATGCTATCTGAAGTCCTACTTTCGCAACAAAAAAGTCATCTAGATTTGACAATTTTTTCTATCACGCGATAATGTAGCTTATAGAATAGATCAACCACAAATTTTCATCTTATCTGCCATAAGATCTAAAATTCTTTCTTCTCTTCATTTGTATCCATTTGTTGCTTATGCAATGAACTATTTTGATCCATAGTGAAGTGAAAGGAGGAGATCATATCTTCTGTAAGTGAAACTACTAGTGCTCTATGTTCTGGGAACAAGTGCAATCCAAATGTACATTATTCTTCTACTCTTAGTTGAGCTAACAAATATTATTAATTGAGACCGCGCGTTAACCATATATATATTAAGGCATCTTAAATTGTTTTAATTTACACCAATAAACAACGTTTGTTACACTTTAGGCCTTCAACATATGACTTGGCTCAACTGCACCAGGAAAACCTTTGTGATTTTCTCTATATCATTTATCCCCGAAATATTTCCGGGGATTCTAAATCAAATAGTGCGCAAAGTCATTTGTGTCTTCCTACCATCTTTTTACTCATATTATGTGCAGGTGAATTTTCAGTAAAGGACTCCATAGTTATTGGAACATTTGGAAATATCTCCCTTTTGTAACTCATGCTTCAGAGTTTTCAGTAATATTTAAATATACCAAATCAGCCCATCTGTTTCCCTGAACTTGGCGGGCAAACTATGGATCCTATCTAGTAAAGGAAGAAGAAAAAAATCGGGCGAAGATATACTAAGATAAAAAAAATATTTATTAATGATCTACAGTAAAAAAAAACTTAAACAGTGGAGCGCTAAAGGATAAAGATAAGTAGTACCGTGAGAAAGTGAAGTGTTTTCAGCAACACTAGGTATCATTGATGTTAGTTTTGGAGTTCTCGCATAATTTCTAGAAATCTAGCAGGCTTTCGAGCTTTTTCCCCAACAGCTTGGTTACGATTATTAAACGACACATCAACTATCTTCCCCGGAGGAAGTTTTCAAATATCTTTTCGTAAAGTACGCCCACAACTTTCTTGGCTCTGAATTACCTAGAATGGAAGACGCGAAGGTCATCAAATGACAGAAACTTATATGGTGAAGCACCTAAGAGATGCTCTGAAATCTGTTAAATAACAGTATCATGATAAAACGACAAAGAAAAAAAAAGTATATGTTTCAACACAAAATATATGCCAACAGGCAAGTATTGAAAAATATAGAGATTTGAAGATTTATTACACCAATGCATCAATTAAGCTATAGTTGGATTATATTAAGCTCAATATTCTCTAAATAGTAGGTACTCAAGAAGTGAGAATGTTACAGGTGATATTTAGACAAGAAATACATGAAATCTTCATCTATCAATTAATAGTTCTGTTTCACTTTAGATAATATGATTTATTCGTTCTTTCACTTGAAAATTTTCTAGTTCACTATTCATGTATCTTAATTAATTTGTTCTGTTGATAGTTGCACATACACAACCCACTGACATCAGTTTTGTTTTGCGGAATAATATGCAGAAAGTAAATGGTCTCTTAACTATAATCCCTTCACATCAATAGTTAGTCTAATAGTGCAAGGTTCAAAATAGACCAACTAAGTATTCAGATGCTGTATTCATAAGTTTTAGCATTACAACTTACAACCTTGTTCAACAAAATCGTTCTATTCCAAAAGATGTGATACATCAAAGTAAACAGAAAATATGTGCAAGTAGCAAGTTTATCAGTAGCATTAAGAGCTCACTTAGAAACATCAGACTATACACTGTGGTACACAAACCTACTGCATAAAGGCAGTTGAAACTGCAGCTGCAATAGAAGTTTCAAATACTCTGACAACAGTGATAGGGGATATGCAATTTACCACCAGAAGTGAGGAAATCGGATTTTTTTGTATGCGACATTGATATAAAGAGTACAAATTATGAACTCATCATACATTTGGCATGTGTTAAACAGCTTCAATCATAATACCAATCTAAAAACCCCAATTTGGAATGTGAAACAACTTCAATCAATGGTGAACTTTTCTATTTAATGAAACCAGTAACTTAGTTGTTTGCCTTTATTGACATAATTTTTGAACAACTATATCTATTTATATTCAAATTGTAACTCACTTGTTTGCCTTTATTGATTGTTTTTTGCAGTCTTGAGCGTATGGTTCAATGGAGAATAATCTTAGACAATATTTATTGCTCTGTGTTTTATTTTTTTCAGAGTACCATTCCGTACCCAACAGAGATAGTACTCAAACTTTCTTATGCATATATACTTAAAAAGTTATATATTCTATCTCAACTAAATTTTTAAAAAATTTAATTCTAAGTATACATTATTGTGATTTATTTTCCGCGGCAAATTCCGTAGATCATAAAACAATAGAGGAATCAATTCAATTAATCGACTATCACAACAGCCAGTATCACAAACGATTTAGCAAACACAAAAATCCATACTTTTACAAATCCCAAAACGCCATATTTAGATAACAAGAATCATAAATAGTACCTAGTGAGCAAAATATTTGCCGATAAAGACAAAAAAGTGAAGGAGAGAAATAATATTTGCAGCAATCTTGAAACCTACACGAAAAGAGAAGTCAAAGACGGATGAAAAAAGTAAATTATAATACACTAATAATAGAGCATAAATTGGTAAATTCATATGAGGGAAATAACTTGAGAAACAATGAATAATTGTAATTATTGTGCAAAAAACAAAGACAAAAAGATAACCATCCAATCACGGAGTACTCGAAGAGCGCCAAACTTTTCTGGATCAGTTACACCTTCCACCGTAACTTCCCTGCAGCCACCATATGTAGTGTTTCTCATTGTAAAAAGTAAACCACTAATGTATGAAATTTGAAAAGAGAGGGGGGAAAATCCTTGATGAGCAGTTGGGGATCTATTTATTGATTAAATAATTTATTGTAAATTGATTTTTAGCAACCTGCAGGGTAAGAAAGGAATTTATCACGGGAAGAGGAGAAAGTTACCTTGGATTTGGGAAGAAGATAGACGGAGATGTGGTAGGCTGGAGACCGTGGAAAGACGCATCAATTTTGTTAACCAACGTCCAGCGATAGGTTTCAATAATGTTTTCTTTTCTTATTTTGGTAGAATTCATATTATTTTCTAATTGGAGGAAATAGCTAATTCAGGTCCAAAAATATTGGAGGGAAAGATTTTATTTTACTTGCAAGGAGGGAAAGTTAAAATAATAGCAAATTAATTTTAATAAGTGATTTTTAGTGGTACTTTTCTTTTTATTGCCACTAAAGAATTTCTTTTACCGGCTAATGGTTATGTGCCGCTAATATTTCAGCTTAAAGAAACTGTTAGCGGCGATTGCCTTATTGACGCTAAACAATTGCCACTAAAGTCCATTTTTGTTGTAGTGATATAATTGTACACCTTTTGGCTAGTTGCGATTCCTCGGGTGTAGAGTTCGTAGTTTTGGGCGCATTCGCGGTCCGAGAGGTAGATTCGACACGAGGTGAGTCTCCTTTCTAACCGTGTAAGAGAAAATTGCCCCATAGGTGTTCTATATGTTGTGTGTAATTGTTTGTGGGGGTTACGTACGTACCAAGTGACGAGAGTCTGTACGTAGCAGCTATTATTGTTATGTCCGGGTAGTTAGGCCCCACATCATGCCTTGTGTTCTTCTTGTGATGAACTATATGTTATGAAATCCTGCTATACGTAGTTATGTTTCTCTGAGTTTTATGGAATTTAAATAATACGAAAGGAATTGTTTTACGGAAAGTAATATAAAATAGAATTGTGCCATGTCGGAAAATTTTAGGGCCACAACATGCCTTATACTTTTTCTTGCAAATGACATATATGTTATGAATTCATGTTTGGCATGGTATTGCTTCTCTGAGATTTTATGGAATTTGATAATTGGAAGGAATTGGTTATGGAAAGTAAATTTAAAAGTTATTGTGTGTGCATGTGACCGCTTCGCAATTTACATTCCGCGAGCGATGTGTGATTTCCCCCACTTTCATGGGAGCGGGTCGTACGCCACGACGGATTGAAAGATGCATAGATATGATTAATTTGAAAGACGCACTTATGGTTCGGGTCGTTCGACCCTCGGCAGTGCGCATGCATGACTATGGTAAGAATGCACTTTTGGGACGGGTCGTTCGATCCTCGGTAGTGCATAGATGTTTTTCTTATGACTCCGGCGGGTTGTCTTATTCCTGTGTGCGCATGACTATTTGGTACTGTTTCAGTGATATTGGCTCGACAGATACTTGGGAACAAGGAAGTGTACATTGTTGCTTATTTTCAGTAGTTTTTCCTGGATTTATGTTCTTGAAATGTATCTGTTGCTTACTGTTCCCATGTCTACTGCATTCCATTATATCCTGCTTTATATTATTACTTTTGGACCTTAGTGAGTATCGAGTCGACCTCTCGTCACTACTTCTTCGAGATTAGACGGGATACTCACTGGGTACATATTTATTTAATATGTACTCATGCTGCAGTTCTGTACTTAATTGTACAAGTTCTGAGGCCGGTGTTTCTGGTTATTAGACCGGAGCTATATATTGACCGTAGCAGACCTGACTTCACGGTGAGCTGCTTTTTCTGGCGATTCTCCAGCAGCACCATGGAGTTTCATTTACTTTTGTTTCCCGCCTATTTATTCAGACAGTGGGATTGTACATTCTATCTTTTGGTTATCCTGTTAGTATGCCTGTGACACTCGTGACACTAGTTCCTGGCACACACGTAGTGGTTATTTTGGGATTTTGGGTTGTGTATATATATATATATATTTATATGCTCGTATGTTGGCTCACGCTTCTTTGTAGCTATTCTATCTACCACTGAGTTATTATCTTTCGATATCATGATTTAACTTGTTAAATTCGGTAAATGGGTAAATAATTGAATCAAGTAAAACGAAACACTTAGCGAAATTTATGTTGGCTTGACTAACCCCGTTGCTGGGCGCCATCACGACCCGGATTAAGATTCTGGGTCGTAACATATATGCTCTCAAACCCTCCCCTCACTTCACAAACCCTAGCCGCCTCCCTAAACCCTCTCTGAATCTGATCAAATCATGGATTCTTTATGTGATTTTCTTACCTTTTACGCGTCACCTAATTGCTACTTCAAAGATTATGGTGTTACTTAGTATTTGCCTCACTTTTGGCAAATACTGTTACACCCCATATTTTCGTACGTGAGAGTACATCGTAAGTCAATTGATGTAAGCTCAAAAAATAAGATTATATTTGAGGAAATATATAGTAAGTTAATAATGTTACGTTTGAGGTTACAAATATTTAAGATCTTGAATAACGAGTACCAACAGGATTGGAAAGCTTAGAAGCTAAACCAATTGAAGAAAATAAGATTCATCGAAAGTCGACGAGTTTGAAATGTTACAACATGTAATTTAGGGTGAGACTATGGTTCATTACATGATAAGGAGTTTATGCTATGAGTTATGTTTGTCATATGATATTCGTGTGCTACGTTTTGAAGTAAAACAAGTTGTGGAACAAAAGTTGGCAAAGGTCTTCACAAGTTACATTCATAATGTGCTGAAAATTAGGTCAAATATAACTGCTATTTTATCCCAATATACTTGGAATTAGGGGATGATCTACCTACCAAGTTGAAGATCTATGAGTCTAGATTCCAACCATTAAACCGTTTGTCTATACGAAGTCGGAGTAGAGAGATATTCGTGTTTTAGCGAGACTGCGCCAAGTAGCTCTCTATGGGACCCACATAGGCGGTTTAGATATGTTGATATACATAAGACGCCTCAACCCCCGTTTTAACTCGTTTAGTTTCAGTATATTCAGACCCTATACACCTTAAAACACTCTCTCAAGGTT